>PVHT020000174.1:4052874-4111480 GCA_004024745.2 Catagonus wagneri | reverse complement strand
GGAATGTAGGCTGGTGCAGCCACTATGGAAGACAGTGTGGAGGTACCTTAGAAAACTCTACATAGAATTACCACATGACCCAGCAATCCCACTCTTGGGCATATATCCAGACAAAAATTTCCTGGAGAAAGACACTTGCACACGCATGTTCACTGCAGCACTATTCACAATAGCCAAGACATGGAAACAACCCAAATGTTCATCGACAGATGGCTGGATTAGGAAGATGTGGTATATATACACGATGGAATACTATTCAGCCATAAAAAAGGATAAAATAATGTCATTTGCAGCAACATGGATGGAATTAGAAACCCTCATACTGAGTGAAGCAAGTCAGAAGGAGAAAGACAGATGTCATATGAAATCTCTTATACCTGGAGTCTAAAACACTGCACAAATGAACATCTCAACAGAAAAGAAAATCACGAACTTGGGGAACAGACTTGTGGTTGCCAAGGGGGCAGGGGAGGGGTGGGGGAGGGGTGTGAGGGAATGGGGATAACTACTGCTTTAATGATGGAATAGCAAGGAGCTCCAACTGTAATGCACGGGGAACTATATCTAATTACATGTGACAAATCCATATATGTACATGTAATCGGGTCACCACATGGTGCAGTTGGAAAATCTGACAGAAATCTGTAAACCAGCTATAATGCAAAAATAAAAAAATAAAAAATAAAATAAATAAAATAAAAAAATAAAATAAAAATGAAACATCTCATAAAACAAGTAAATGACTTTCACCAGGTTGCAGGATATGAGGTCAACAGGCAAAAATCAATATATTTTGTCTAGTAACAATGAACAGTTGGACAATAAAACTTTGATATGTGTAATTTATATATGTAAATTAAACATAGATATTTATTATAGCTTCAAGAATGTTAGATTTTAAATGTTTTCTTAGATTTATACCTAAATAGAACATATGACAAAGCCTATATGCTGACAATTATAAAAAGCCAGTGAAAGAAATTAAAGAAGGCCTAAATAAGTATAAAAACATGCAGTATTCATAGATTAGGAGAATAAATATACTAACAATGTCAGTTTTCTCCCAAAGTAATCTAAAGTTTTAGTAAAATTCCACTCAAAATTGCAGCAATTTATTTTTATTTTTTTAGATATATGGAGTTCCTGTTGTGGCTCAAACCCAACTGAGTGGTAACAAACCCAACTAGTTCCCATGAGGATGCAGATTTGATCGTTGGCCTTGCTCAGTGGGTTAAGGATCTAGTGTTGCTGTGAGTTGTAGTATAGATCTCAGATCTGGCATTGCTGTGACTGCGGTTTAGACCAGCATCTGCAGCTCTGATTTGACCTCTAGCCTGGGAACTTCCATATTGCCACAGGTGTGGTCTTATAAAGAAAAGAAAAAGATGTAGAAAAATTTATTCTAAAAGCTTTGGGGGAAGGCAAAGAGACTGTAATAGTTAAATCAATTTTGAAAAAGAAGACTAAACTAAGGGAATCATATTGACTAATTTTACGACGCACTATTAGCTATAGTAATTAAGACAGTGTATTATTGATGAATAAATATATCACAGGCACATATATCAGTGCAACAGAACAGAGAATACAGAACTAGATCCTACACCAAAATATAGCCAAATTATTTTTGACAAGATTGCAAATGGTGATTCAATGGAGACAGGACAGTGTGTTCAACAAATGGTGCTGGATCAGTTGGATATCCATATGCCTCAAAATGAACTGCAACCTAAACTTTGTAGCATATACAAAAATTAACTTAAAATGCACCATGGATGTAAATGTAAAACTAAAAATTTTAGAAGATAGTCTTCATGACCAGAGTTTAAGCATTTAGTTCTTAGACCTAACACCAAAAGCATGGTAAAGGAAAAAAACTAGGTACCTCAAAAAGTCATCAAGGTTTAAAATGTTTGCAATATACACATGTATCAAATCATCATATTGTATACCTTAAATGTGCCAGTTTTATCTCAATAAAACTGACAGGGAAGAGTTTTAAAATGTTATTCTATGAAAGACCCTATTAAAGAGAATGCAAACAAATGTACAAACCACATATCTCTATCTAAGAAAAGACTAGCATTCAGAATTTAAAAAACTGTCAAAGTTCAGCAGAAAAAAACACAGCAATCTAATTAGAAAATGGGGAAAAATGTGAATAGACATTTCACGAAAAAGGATATACAAATGGCAAACAAAAGCACATCAGTAGGGATTAAGTAAATGCAAATTAAAACCATGATAACATATCACTACACACTTTTCAGAATGACTGAAATGAAAAATAGCACAATGCTGACAATGACACAGAGAGACTAGATCACTCATATACTGACTGCTGGTGAAAATATAAACTGGTACAGCCACACTGTAAAATAGTGTGGTAGTTTCTTTAAACAGTAAAATGCAACCACTATACCACCAGACAGTACCACTCTTGGGTATTTATCTCAGAGAAATGAAAAACTTATCACATAAAAACTACATAAATATTCATAGAAGCTTTGTTCATAATATCTAAAAACTGAAAACAATTAGATGTCCTTCAATAGGTGAATGGTTATACAAATGTATGGTACATGCATATCATGGACTATATTACTCAGTAGTAGAAAAGGAACAAATTATTAATACTCACAACAACTTGGATGAATCTCTAGAGAATTATGTTAAGTGAAAAAAAGTAAATCTTAAAGGTTACATATTGTATGATTCTATTTTACATAACATTCTTGAACGAACAAAGCTGATGGAAATAGAAAAGACGTTAGTGGTTGCCAGACTTAAAGAAGGAGTAGGATTGGGAAAGGTAGTGGATAAGGCTACAAAAGGGCCACTTGGGAGAGCCTTTGGTGACCGATTGACTATGTTTTGACTGTTTCAGTGTCAACATTCTGGTTGTATATTGTACAACAGTGTTGCAAGCTGTTGGCTGACACTAAGTAAAGGGTGTATGACATTCCTCTGCATTATTTCTTGAAACTGTTTATACACCAATAGTTATCTCAAAATTTTAAATTCAATTTTAAAAAACTTTTGCTCGGAGTTCCATTCACGGCACAGCAGAAATGAATCCGACTAGGTACCATGAGGTTGCGGGTTCGATCCCTGGGCTCGCTCAGTGGGCTAAGGATCTGGCATTGCCCTGAGCTGTGGTGTAGGTCGCAGATGTGGCTCGGATCTGTTATAGTTGTGGCTCTGGCATAGGCCAGCAGCTGTAGCTCCAATTAGACCCCTGGCCTGGAAACCTCCATATGCCGCGGGTACGGCCCTAAAATGACAAAAGGGGGAAAAAAAGCTTTTGCTATATGAAAGTTGAGATAATGAACAGACAAGATGGAGAGTAGGAGAAAATATTTGCAAAAATATCAAGTAATAACTTGTATCCAAAGTTATCCATGTAATGGAATTCTCAAAGCTCAACAGTGGTACAACAAGCAATTCAATTTTTTAAGAAAGCACAAAAGACTTGACTATAAACTTCACCACAGAGGATCTACAAGTAACATATAATCACATGAAAAGATGTTCAACATCATTAGCCATCTAACAGGTGCATATGGAAATGCAAACTAGGGAATTGGGGAGGCACAAATGTAAACCATGACAAAATACTGTTATGTACCTATTATAATGACTAAAATTAAAAATACTGACAATACTAGGTGCTGACAAGAATGTAAAGCAACTATAACTTTCATGCTTTGTTAGGGGGACTATAATATGTTACACCACAGCCCCTGTGGAAAATAGTCTGGCAGTTTCTCATGGTGTTAAATATGTGATTACCATAAAGCCTACCATTTGTACTCGAGCATTTATCCCAAAGAAGTAAGAATGTGGGTTCAGTCATAAACGTGTACACTAATCTTATAGCAGCAATAGTCATAATCACCCCAAACTAGAAGCAACCACTGTCCTTTACCAGGTGAATAGATAAACAAATTGTGGTATAATCATATAATAGAATGCTACTCATTAATGAAAAAACAAATTATGAACAGAAGCAACAACTCAAATAAATCTCAAAGATGTTGTACCAAGTGAAAGAAGCCAGTCTCAAAATGTTACGTACTATATGATTCCATTTATGTAGCATTCTTGAAAACACCAAATTATAGTGATAGAGAACAAAGTATTTGACAAGGGTTAGATTGAGAGGGTTTTAGGAGTTTGGGGTAATGTTCTATATTCTTATTGTGGTGGTAACTATATAAATCTGTCTGTGTGTAAATATTCATTGACCTGTATACCAAAAAGAGTCAATTTTCTTCTATGATAACTTGTTTAAAATTGTTCAAAATGCAAACAAAAAATGTGTACACTTTCAGAATCTGACCAATCCTCATCAGCTCCTATTGCCTCCCAGGCTACCACCATTTATCTATTTCATTACCATAATAGCCTTCTAATTGGTTCTCCCTATTTCCTCTTTCAAACATATTCCATAGCAAGACATTCAAGATCTTCTATACTCAAACATAAGTATAATAATATCTCTCTTCTGCTTAAGAGCCTTCACTCTCAGCACAAAAACTGAAGTCTTTACCATGACCTATATGGTCAACCAGTCTCCCAGGAACCTCTGATCTCTTCATCACTGAGTCCTCTTCATTCATTGTGCTCCAGCTGCACTAACTTTCTTCCCGCTCTTGAACATGCCATACCTTTGCACTGGCTTTTCCCTCTGCCTGGAACATCCTTCCTGCAAATAACCAAATGGTTCCCTTTCTCACTTCATCCTATTCTTTGCTCAAGTACCGTCTTCTGTGTGTGAACCTACTTTGACCACTCTGTTTAAAATATCTCTCCCTGCATCTTCCTCTTCCATTTACAGCTTACTATTTCTCCACAGCACTTATCATCTTCTAATGTACAGTATATACTTCTAACGATCTCTTATAATATACATATATGCAATACTATATACAACAATACACAATATTAAGGTAGTACAGTTCATTTCTGTCACCCCCAACACACAAATGGGTATCAGGTTTAGGAGGGCAGAGCTTTGGCCTGTTTTGCTTTCTATATCATACCTTCAGTGACAGGCACATGGAAGAGTGTCAAAAAATATCTGTGAAGTGAAGAAGTGAAGGAGAGAGGAAAACAGGGACAGAAGGAGAGAAAATGTGAATTTGTTATTAGCCATATGAGAAGAAAGGGAAGACATAAAGGCCACTCTACAGAAGAGCTGGTGACTCTGCAAAGGCCAATAAACTAGAGCAGTGTGATGTTCAGTGGGCAGGAGCACAGGGTGAGGCCAGAGTGGGCACTGGGAACCAGCCTTAAATGGCATGCTAAAGAATTTGAGCTTTGTCTTTAGAATGAAAGCATGTAAGTGTCTGAGAAACATAATAATGTTTGTGAACAGTCAATTGGGTGAGGGCCGTGAGCTAGTTAGGAGGCTAATTCTAATCTAGTAACTAATTATTTAGGCAACTAAGACTGAAAAAATCAGCAACACAAGGGGGCACACTTTGGAGTCATTAGCAGTATCAGTAGGATTTCTATTAAATGTGAGAAGGATAAGAAATCCAGGATACCCCCTGCCTCCCTGTCCCCTGTTCCCTGCATCCAGTTCTTCCTTGTGCCTCTGGGAAGGCGAGCACAGATGAAGGCCTATAAAAAAGAGATTATGAGTCCAGTAGTGAATTACTTGTAATATAGTGAACACAACACTCTTTCCCATCTCAGTGCCTTCATCCATTGAGTTTGTTAATGTCCCGAATACCCTTCTCATCCATCTTGCTAACTCCTATTTCTTTAACTTTCAACTCACAGAGTCTGACTCAGCTTATAGATGTTATGAAAAATACACCAAAAGAATTTGATAACTATCAGAAAAGACAAGATGTAGGAACTGATAATGCAGTTATTGGACAGCTTATGGAGATGGGGATTGATCCCACTTAAAAAGCAGACATTTTCCACACCAGCAGGAGATTTCTGTGCCAGAAATATGTTATTGTAATGTAAGTGGCCCATAAGGCTCATACTGTTATAATGAGTTTACAGAGGACACACTGGGGTTATAAAAATAAAAATATTAGCTTTGCACTGTCAATGCCAAATGTAAATATAGTGATTGTATGTGTTCCCTTGATAATTTGCCCTTGAGCAAGTTTTTCAACCCACTTTTGCCTCTGTCTTCCCATCAAAAAGGACAAAATGATTTCTCAGGGCTATTATAGCTCCAAAAATCAGGAATTTTTCTTTTCTTTATTTGTGAAGAGTCAGAAAAGACATTATGCATATTTTACAGATGCAAAACCGAGGCTCAAGAGGATACTTACCTTTGAACAGACCTGAGCAAGAGCACACTTCCTCCACTCTGATTCTTGTTCCCATGAGCTACCTAACATCCAACTATTTCAACATGAAAAGCAATCATTCTTTTAAAACTATAAGGATAACTTGATTTTATAATTTAAAAAAACTTTTCCAGTACAAAAATGTTATAGTATATTATTGGACTAAAAGGGTGTTTATAGCTATTTTTTTTTAAATGAGTTGTATGTGTTATGTTTTAAAATTTTAAATCTGATAGAAAGTTTCATAATAAAAAGTAAGATAATGGCAAAAACAAAACCATAGGTCCAGGAAGCTTGAAAAACACTGTATAGATAGATATCTAAAAGTATAGACAGATATCTAAAACTATACACTTAGGCATAGAACATTCAAACTAAATAAAATCAAAGACAAAGAGATATTGAAGGAAGCCAGAGGGGTATTAAAAACAAACAAACAAACAAACCTTATCTATAGGGAAACAAGGATAAGAATGACATCAGAATTTCCTTCAGAAACTATGTATGCAAGAAAGAACAAAACTACCAACCTAGAGTTCTGTAACCGGTAAAATTACTCTTTAAAAATGAAGAGGAAATAAAGACTTTTGCAGACAAAAATTGAAGGAATTTGTCACCAATAGCTCTTCTGGCAAGAAATATTTTAAAATATTCTTCAGAGAGAAATAAAACGATATACGTCAGAAACTCAGATCTACATAAAGAAAGGAAAAGTTTATCTAGAGAAAGAATAAAGGGATTTCTTGGTTCCCTCCTCTGAGGTACTGGAGCCATGCTCGGTACCTGGATCCCCCTACTCACGTTGAATAATTCAGACATGAGCACAGTGGTTTGTTGGGCTTAAAAAGAAGGGAGCCCTGGTGGCTCAGTGGGTTAAGAATCCAGTGTTGTCACTGCTGTGGCTCTGGTTACTGCTGTGGCTCAGGTTCAATCCCTAGCCTAGAAACTTCCTCATGCTGAGGTTTGGCTGAAAAAAAGAAAGAAAAAAAGGAAGAAAAAGACACAACTTGCTTTCTTGACCCACAGCTGCAACCTCTGCCTTTAAAGATACAGGAATGGATATGGCACTCTCTGGGCTCATGAAAAGTAGGAATCTACTGCAAAGAAAATGGACAAAACTCTAAATGTGAAAATATGGGAGTTCCCATTGTAGCTCAGTGGATTAAGGAACTGACATAGACTCCATGAGGATGCAGGTTTGAACCCTGACCTTCCTCGGTGTTTAAGGATCTATTGTTACTGAAAGCTGTGACGTGTGTTGTAGGTGTGACTCGGATCTGGTGTTGTCAAGAAAGTGGTGTAGGGCTGCACCTGTAGTTCAGATTCAACCCCTAGCCTGGGAACTTCCATATATATGCTGCAGGTATGGCTGTAAAAAGGGGGGAAAAATGGAAATGAAAGTATGATGAAAGCTGTCTTCCTCTCAACTTTATAGACATTAATGATGTACCTTATTATGTCTTACACAATGGAACATTTTCATACAGTATCATGATGCCATTTAAGTTGTAGCATCAATTTGAGACTAATCATTCAGAGTTTGAATAAAAAATAATTAATGTATTAGGTGTAGACTTTATGAGCTCTTTAAAAATGAAAAATTATTATAGTTTTTCAAACTAGAAGTGAAAAGGCCACTGAAGCATCCTATAGGTTTTAATTTCCAGTAAGGTAAATACCAGTTGCTATAACCCATATAAACAGAAAGCTCTTTGGTGTCTCCTCCCTTTTTTTTAAAAGAGTAAAAGCTTCTAGAGACCAAAAAAATGAGAAAACACTGTGTTTCATCCTTAGCTATGATAGATCCACGTCTTGCTATGACCTCGTAAAAGAGCCATTTTTATGGAATTCCAAGCACCTGCACCAGTCCCTTACTGGGCCTAAGGTTTTGGGTCTTTCTAGCCCAGGAAGATGGTTTCTGGTGACCTGAGGAGCTTTTACTACAGTTAGCTTTTTCCTCTCTTTGGCTTTTTGTCTATTTATTTTGTTTTCTTTTTTCTTTGCTTTTTTACCCCTTTTTCTCATTTTTCTTTAATTTCTTTTTTATTTAATTCACTTTATTAAGGGATGATTGACATACAACCAGCTGTACATATTTAATGTTCACAACTTGGTGAATTGAATATAAGTATATACCCATGGGGGGGAGACTATAAATGGAGCTTACTTAATTACAACTGTGTTAGTCAGGTTCACTGCAGAGCTAATAACATGATAGGATCAAGATACCTTTACTTCAGAGTGCAAAGTCATGATTACTGTGCTCCTACAGTTGAGCTGGAATGAATTTCTCATTTTCATGCCTTCCATTTGCCTTAACTATATTCCCAAGGTTTCAGTCATACCTTCTGTTCTATTGATCCTTCTTATGTCTTGGAGATCTCCCTCTAAGAGCCATTAATCCTCATATCCAAACTGGACCAGTTGCTTTTAGTTCTGCTGCATTATCATTCTAGAAGAGGAATGTCACTACTCTCATAGATTGAGTTAGGTGTTCCTGAAAGCTCATGCTAATTACCTATGGACAGGCACATCTTATTATCTTATCTTCTTCACAAGTTTGCAATTTTAGTTTTTTAACAACAAAACTATTTCAAGTTGGAGAAACCGGGGCATTTGGAAAATTAGTTCCTCTGAACAGTTACTTCTCCCTGGGAATTTGATACCATTCTAGCCACAGAGAGATGGTAATTTTTGGCAAAAGTGTTCTAGGAAGAGGCAGGGAATGAAGAGATCTGGCCCAAGATTTCTATGTGTTTTAAATTTCTCTGAATCAAGACTTAACAAAGTACAAAGTATCATGTCCTGGTCTGTTAAACGCACACACACACACACACACACACACAGACACACACACACAATCACTAAAATATTCTCAGTTAGAGTCAGTGAAAATAAAGTGCTAGGTTAACACAGGAAGTTTTTAAAAAATAATAAAAAATACTTACCAAGCTACCATGACCCCATTTATTGTTGCATTCAGCTTTTCCATTCTAAATCCCTATTTTCTGTTCTTAACTTACTCCAAAATGTTCCTTTTGACCTTTGTGTCTGATATCTCTTGCCTCATCTCAATCCAAAGGTGAATTTATTTGCAATTTGAACTAAATCTCTTCAGTTATTTCAGTTACTTGAGTTTGAAGAAAATACCTGCTTTGTGCTTTCAGAAATTGTTCAAGATTTTTTTCCATGTTCAAATAGCTTAAAAATGACTTTGTTTTGAAGCTGTAGAATCAGAATGGCTATACTGAAGATCCAGTTTGAAGGAGTTGGTTAAGAAATTTGGATTAAAAAGCCATAAATGATGAGGCTCCATAGCATGTAATTACCTGGAGGCAAGTGCATACCCTCCCCCATCAACCATCTTACACATGCATGTGACAGGATCACAGGGAGGTCAAAACCTACCCCCAAAAATCAATTGAAAGTTTATATCTGAATTTTGAAGGCTTGAAATAATAAGAAAATAATGCCAATTCCCACAAAGGACATATTCATATGCAAAGAACAGCTATGTGATTTTTTCCTAGAACTTGGAGAATATGATGTAAAAATAAATTGCTGTGACTTGAATCCCCTGGATTCTAGCTTAGGTCTTCTTCTGAGTTTTATTTATGACTTCAAGTTGAACCTCTAATCCTCCTTAATCATTCATTCTGTCCGCAAAATGAAAGATGACCTGATGTGTGAGCATGCTGAAAAGAATTAACCGTGTCACCTCTATTTTTCAAGAGCATTCCTTTCAATAAATAGCATTTTTTCACACCTACTGAAAGCCAAGCTCTGTACAACTAATGCTGTGGGTATAGAGATGGATTAGGTAATGATGCTCCCTCAGAAAATTCCCTGAGCATGGAAAAGACTGATGAAGTATAATAATAGATAATAAACAGGTTATTTTCAATAAAGACAGACAACAGCTTGGGTCTGTTTCTTTCAAGAAAAGAAAGAAAGAAAGATAGACAAGTAGACAGTAGAGAAAGATACAGCTCTAGACATAAATTTCTGTACACTCAAAACAAAAAAAAATTTAAATTCTACATAATCACCATCAACCCCTCTTCACCTCCAGTCCAATCCAGGTCCTTCCAGGTAAGTAAACAATCTAATGAAAATCAACATTCTGGCTAAACAAATACATTTTTAGGACAAGTCCTTTAGTTGCTCAGTCATCCTCTTTCCAACCAGATTGTCACCTTCAACCCACTCCTTCTCAGGAATTCTGGAGCTCTCAAACAAGGGGCAGCCCCATTTTAACAGTCCCTCTAGATAATTATAATTTTTTTAAAAAAAATCGGGCCCCTCTGCGAGAAAATAAACTGTCCTTCAAACTTCCAGTGTTCTTGTACGTGCCTCTCCTAGAACAACTATTGCTTTCCCTAGATTCTCAATCACAGTTTTTTTTTTCACATTTTAAAAATCATCATGCATCTTGCAGTCAATGGGTACATTTACTCTAAGGTTTCTTTTCCAAGAATACGTTATGAAGTTGGTAGTGGATCTTGTGCTGATTCATTAATTCAACAAATAGTTTTTGAGCACCTGCTATATGCCATGCTCTATGCTAGGCACTTGGGCCATATCTCACAGTCTTTGAAGATCTGTATTTCCTGACAGTTTCAGAATTGATCAAATTCTAGACAAATTCAAAAACAGCTGGAAAATATTTCTTCTGAAATCTAGATTCAAAACTCTTGACTTCCTGATTTAGATTTTTATATGCATATGAAAATTACCTTTAAAAAACTTACAATAATGTCATTCTAGTGAAGTGAGGTTTTGGAACTGAGACGCAATGAACACATTACAGTGTGTGCTATGGTGATGTGGAGCGGCTGTCTGCACAGATGGTATTGATTTTCATTTCCTGTGAAGCTGAATCAACATGTTGTGGCTAATGTCTACGTAATTTAATGTATTGAATAAAATGTACCATTGCTCTCTACTGGGGGATAAAAGGTCTTACTTGACTGTGGTATCCTTGTGCTCTAAAACCACAACAGACATATTTAACAATCCTTAGTTATTAAAAATCAACCTAAGAAAATCTTTTCTGTTTCTTTTTTAAAAAAGGTTTTTTTCTTTAGGTCATTTGTGTTTTTTCTTTTACTCACTTGTGTTTTTTTACATCAGAGTAAAAGAAAGGCAAGTGTTAATAAAATTCTCTCTTAGACTAATGAGTTTTGCAGATAAAGTTCCATTATAATGCCAGCATCATAAGATGTCCCCAAAGTGACTAAGATGATGTATAGTAAGAATCAACAAGCTAAGGAATCAGAACCAAATGGGATGCTCTCCTCCTCAGAGCCCATGGCAGGATGGGCTAAGAGGGGCCCTCCCTTCAGCTGTGCCACTCATCTGCCTCCCTCCTGGGTGCCCCGGGCTGTCCTCTGACTCTGTCTAACGCCCCTCACTGCAGCACTTCACATACCAGTCTCCTTTGATTCAGTCTCCTCACTTATTAAAAAAGGGACAATTGGCGATAACCCACCAACCTCACAAGATTTTTGTGACGAATCAGATAACATATGTGAAAACACTTATAAAATTGTAAAGTGCAGTACAAATGCACATCATTCTTTGTTTGGAGCATCTTGCTCCAAAATTATCTGCCACCCTGATCGTTGAAACTGCCAGTCCTTTGAATCTGATTCACTTTTCTGGCTGCAGAACCTTACAGTAATGTGTGAATGAGTGGTCGTTTTTCAAAGGGCATCAGAATTGATAAAATGTGATTGGAGAAAGAGGTTTTTATATATTAGAGTGTTGGCCATTTTATCACCATCAAACAGTGGTTAACAGCCAGTAAGAGAATTTTGATTTTGCCCACTGATTTTCTTCCCCAGATCACCCAGAGAAGTGTTTTTCATTGCAATTTTGGGATTCAAAATTTGGAGAAGGAAGCCTGAAGAAGGAGAGGCTGTTTGCCTGTGGGGCAGGAGATTAAGGTGAGTCAAGTAACTGAGTAGGTGTGAAAGCAGAGAAGGTTTAAGAAATGTTGCTACTGTATAGCACAGGGAATTGTATTCAATATCCTGTGATAAACCATAATGGAAAAGTATATTTTTAAAAGAATGAATATATAGGTATAACTGAATTACTTTGCTGTGCAGCAGAAATTAACACAACATTGTAAATCATCTATACTTCAATAAAAAATTTTAAAAAGTAATATTGCTAAAGGCTATATGTCCTCTTCAAGGGGTTTGTTAAATATAAATAAGGAGACTTGAGCATGTTAGATTTTTTTTCAGTTTCCAGGCTTTGACTGCTATCCTGCTGTAAGACTGGACATGGTTCCTAGCTTCATATCAACATTTATTTACACTAAAATAATGCCATAAAATATATATAATGGCTTTTCATGCACTATATTATCTAATATTTATTATAATCCTGTAAAACATGCTAGTGCGCACACTTTTATACATGAGGAAACCCAGGTTTGAAGGTTAGAGGTGAAATAACTTGCCACAGTAACACAACAAGGAAGGTTCCAAGCCAGGCTTTGAATTTCAGAGACTGACTTCTCAATCACTCACCATACAATTTCATGCAAACTAGTACTCCTCTCCCATTGTAGATTATATAGGAGAAAGGACTTTGATCAGCTATGATGAAGGATAGGAGGGGAGAGAAGTGGAGTCTTTAGTTACTCTTTTCTAATCAAGTTGGCGCCTCAAGTTCAGGAAAGCAGAATTGCAACAGCCCTCATTTCTGTACAGTTAGTGACAACTTTCCTATTTATTGTTAAAGAAACTGAATAGTGGTGTACCCAGTGGTACATACAAATTGCTTTTGAAGTAACATTCAAAAAGAAAAAACGAGCCAATGCCTATATTCCCTTTGGAAACTGCCTATATGAAATTACTGCTTAAAGTAGGGACATTCCCTCTTAGGCGTATCTTTGTAACTGGCAGATTAATTCATAGGTAATTCCAAACTTTGACTTTACAATCAATCAAATCTATGGCCAGATCTAGATTTTTCTTTAATAAAAATGGAAATTCTTTTTTTTTTTTTAATTTGTAATCTGAGGAGTTCCCGTTGTAGCTGAGCAGGTTAAGAACCCAACCTAGTGTCTGTGGGGATGCAGAGTCAATCCCTGATCTCACTTAGTGGGTTAAGGATTTGCATTGCTCCAAGCTGTGGCATAGGTCATAGAGGCAACTTAGATCGGGCCTTGCCATGGCTATGATGTAGGCTGGCAGCTGCTGCTCCAATTCAGCCCCTAGCCTGGGAACCTCCCCATGCTGTAGGTGCAGCCATTATACAGCACAAATGAACCTTTCCACAGAAAAGAAACTCATGGACTTGGAGAACAGACTTGAGGTTGCCAAGGGGTAAGGGGAGAGAGTGGTATGGACTGAGAATCTGGGGTTTATAGAAGCAAACTATTGCCTTTGGAATGGATAAACAATGAGATCTGGCTGTATAGCACTGGGAACTTTATCTAGTCACTTGTGGTAGAACATAATGGAGAATAATGTGAGAAAAAGAATCTGTATATGTATGTGTAACTGGGCCAGTTTGCTGTACAGGAGAAAATTGACAGAACACTGTAAATAAACTATAATAAAAAGTAAAAATCATATAAAAATTAAAAACATTAAAAAATAAATTTGTAATTAGATAAATTAATACATGAAATGATGTCATGGGTAAACTATAAACAAAATTACAGATAATTATTTTATATATAGATAGTCTATTAGGCATAAGTCAATTTTATTGTCTTTGGCTTCCTAACAGTATCTATTACACTGATTTACCAGTATGGGCAACTATTGAATTAAAGAATGAGCATGGGAGTACCTATTGTGGCTCAGCGGAAATGAATCTGACTGGCATCCATGAGGACACAGGTTCAATCCCTGGCCTTGCTTAGTGGGTTAAGGATCCGGTGTTGCTGTGAGCTGTTGTGTAGGTCACAGACATGGCTCAGATCTGAAGTTGCTGTGGCTGTGGTGTGTAGGCCAGGAGCTACAGTTCCACATGGACTGGGAACTTCCATATGCCGAGGGTGCGGCCCTAAAAAGACAAAAAATAGTAATAATAATGAGCATGTACAACTAACAGATTGCAGTCTATTTTTCTTCAGTATAATGTGGTTCTTGGCTAACTGCTAATACCTTTGCAAGGGACACCTAAATTCTAGCCCTCAATGGCTACGCTTAAGTTCTCAGTGGTGACACTGGGCCTCTTTTGTATCATTCTTGGGTTCCACAATTGCCCTTACATAGCAAGTCATTATTTGGTGCTAACATATTAATAAACAGTTTCTTAAATACCCTCTGCATTTTTGGAAGCGATTCCAATTGTTCAAGGCTCTCTACCTTAACTGTTGCTGTGACCTTTTTTTTTTTCCATGTTGTGCTTTATGTTGAGTTTGGACTCCCATTCACACCTTACTAATTTCTGTTCACTAGCTTTTTATGTAAGCTGATGCTCTGTATTTAGAGAAAGCTGATGCAAATCCTTCCTGTTGAATACCTATATGATCTATGACAAATTACACATATGCCTTTAAACAACAATTTTCTCGTCTGTAAAATGGGAATAAGAAGAATATGTATTCACCTTTTTATTTATTTATTTATTTTGCTTTTTAGGGTCACACCCATGGTATATGGAAATTCCCAGGCTAGGGGTCGAAATCGGAGCTATAGCTGCCAGTCTATGCCACAGCCCCAGCAATGTGGGATCCAAGCTGTGTCTGTGACCTACAGCACAGCTCATGGCAATGCCAGATCCCCGACCCAATGAGTGAGGCCAGAGATGGAACCAGCATCCTCATGGATACTAGTCGGATTCATTTTCACTGAGCCACGATGGGAACTGCATTCATCTTTTCCAGTCGTAACTTATTTTTGCTCATCCTCTGTGGATTTTACCTCTATAATACTAAAAGTTCCACCGGGTCACCACGCGGTGCAGTTGGAAAATCTGACAGAAATCTGTGAACCAGCTATAATGCAAAAATAAAAAAAAATAAATAAGTAAATAAATAAAAATAAAAGTTCCCATGCGTAAACATTAACAGTGTGGGGGCCTTGTTGTGTCCCTAGAACCATCATATTAGATGGTCTCTTATTAGAATACTCCAGACTACTGTTAAATTTAAATATGGTATGATCAATTAGCATTATATAGGCTTTCCTCTATTTTTACCTTAACTTTCATTGATTTCAGAGTAGGTTAGAAAAACAGAGACATGTTGGGCATGAGGCATGTCCAGATACATTTTAACCAGAATAGGATGTAGTGGGAGGAAAAAGATGAAAACCCAGAGTCATTGTGAGAACAGCAGTACAAAGAATTAAATCTTGCCATCATCAAAAAGTCTACAAACAAGAAGTGCTGGCAAGGGTATGGAGAAAAAGGATCCCTATTACACTGTTGGTGGGAATGCAAATTGGTGCATCCACTGTGGAAAACAGTGTGGAGATTCCTCAAAAAACTCAAAATAGAATTACCATTTGATCCAGCAATCCCACTCCTGGGCATCTATCCAGAGGAAACCATGACTCGAAAAGACACATGTACTCCAGTGTTCATTGCAGCACTCTATACAATAGCCAAGTCATGGAAACAACCTAAATGCCCATCAACAGAGGAGTGGATAGAGAAGATATGGTACCTAGAGACAATGGAATATTACTCAGCCGTTAAAAGGAATGAAATAACAACACTTATAGCAATATGGATGGACCTAGAAATTATCATGCAAAGTGAAACCAGTCAATTAGACAGCAACATCCAATGCTACCGCTTACATGTGGAAACTAAAAAAAGGACACAGTGAATTTCTTTGCAGAACAGATGCTGACTCACAGACTGGAAAACCTATGGTTTCCGAATGAGACAATCTGGGGGGTGGAGGGATGCACTGAGGGTTTGGGATGGAAACGCTATCAAATTGTGTTGTGATGATTTTTTGTACACCTATAATTGTAATAAAATTCATTAAGTAATGGAAAAAAAATCGGATCTCCCTTACCTACAGAGATAAATACTAACACACACTGCCTTAATTATAACTAATTGAATCTAGAAAAAAGAATTAGCTCCTACTGTTAGGTCCCAGGGAGCCTAAGAAAGGGGAGCCACCACATAACAAAAGAAGGAAAGGATGCTCAACCAACTCTTCTTTTCCTTCTAATCTTACTTATGGCTAGGCCTGGCATGGGTAACGGCAACAATAGAAATAATAGAAGTAGTGGAGTTCCCATCGTGGCTCAGTGGTTAACAAATCCAACTAGGAACCATGAGATTGCAGGTTCGATCCCTGGCCTTGCTCAGCAGGTTAAGGATCCGGCGTTGCCGTGAGCTGTGGTGAGGGTTGCAGACGCGGCTCGGATCCCGTGTTGCTGTGGCTGTGGCAAAGGCCAGCAGCTACAGTTCCTGTTAGACCCCTAGCCTGGGAACCTCCATATGCCACAGGTGCGGCCCTAGAAAAGGCAAAAAGACCAAAAAAAAAAAAAGAAATAATAGAAGCAGTAGCTAACATTTATCCAGCAATTGTTGTGTGCCTGACAAGTGTATGGATGTATATGTATCTGGTGCTTTATGTGAATGATTTATTTATCACTGCAACTCTATGGTGTAATTAATGTTATTTTACAGATGGGGATCTTAAAGGTAAGGGATATAAAGAACTTGTTCATATATCACTGCTAATAAATAGTGGTGGCCTGGGGATATAAACCCAAGTGAATCTAATGCTAGAAACTGGACAATTACTCACTTTTCCCACAAGAGTTTATATTTCATGGATTCTATCCTTTTGTCCATAAATATACAGTCATATTTTTAAATCATAGGTCCAGTTTTAAGATTCTGAAAGTTTGGTCATTATAATAGAGTAAGTCAACATATAAACTTCCTGTGCTTTCACAGGCAGGGCCTAGGAACAGCAGCACATGAAGACCTAGACTGTATAATAAAATAAAAGCCAGCTTCATACAATTTCCTCCAAAATGATAGCCTCACCTGCAAACCAAGATGCAGCTGCTTGAAAGTGCTGAAATGTGGAAACCAGGCAGGAGTTCCCATCGTGGCTTAGCGGAAATGAATCTGACTAGGAACCATGAGGTTGTGGGTTGGATCCCTGGCATCACTCAGTGGGTTAAGGATCTGGCATTGCCGTGAGCTCTGGTGTAGGTTGCAAACGTGGCTCAGATCCTGCGTTGCTGTGGATGTGGCATAGGCCAGCGGCTGTACCTCCAATTAGACCCCTAGCCTGGGAATTTCCATATGCTGCAGGTGCGGCCCTAAAAAGAAAAAAAAGAAAATCTTTCGTTAGCTGATTCAACATAGTGTCTTGATATCATTTATGGGAATAAATGGTAAATATAAGTGGAAATAGAATCATGAGAGTTTGATACAATGACCCAGGGATTTGGGAAAGTCCCACTATATCCAGTTACCATCTCTTTGAGAAATAGGACAAGGAAATTAGTGAAGGGGGTGGGACTTCAGAGCAATTAGCCAAAGGGATGCTCTACCGCTGCCTGTCACTCGCTGCACAAATCTGGAACTTCTTGAGCTTTCCCCTATCAGTTGCCCAAGTTGTACATTGTTGGAAAAAGTGGGGAAGAACAGCCAAAAGCAGAGAAAGACTGGTTTGAAGGGTACCCATGACCCCTTTAAAAATAACTCTGGTCCAAACTTTCAACTAGTGGATAAATAAGTCCTGCAGATCTAATGTACAGTATAGTGAACATAGACAACAATATTGTAACAATCATCAAGAGACTCGATTTAATTATTTCTACCTCAAAAAAGAAATAATAATTACATGACCTGATAGAGGTGCCAACTGATACTATAATGACAATCATATTACAATGTATAAGTGTATCAAACAGCATGTTGTACATCTTAAGCTTCTACAATGTATATGTCAAATATCTTTTGATTAAAACAAAACAAAACTCTGGTCAGACTAACTCAAAGAATCCAAGGAATCTATTGATCCTTCTCTTAGTCTCAGGCTTCCTTATGGAGTGGGGAAGGCAGGTGTAGGAGAGTTATAAAATAAATAATAAGAATAATAAGGTATATCTCAAAATAATTCATATTCTCTAACAAAATAGTGAAGATAGATTAAAAACCTCTGTCTCACTGCCAACAATGCTATTACCACAAACTCAGCCCCTAACCATTCTCCACAGCCCTATTATACACTTTTATTAACTTCATGCAACTGGTAGCAATTCACAATAGTGACATGAAAAAAATCTGGTGCCAGAGTGGAAACGTATGCTTTCAAAGCTTATTTAAAATCAAACTTTCTCTCAGCTTGGTTTCCATTCAGTTCAACTTAATTTCTTTCAGGACCCAGGCCAGCAATCACACTAATTTGCATGACCACCACTGTTTAAACAGGCCCCTTAGTTTGCAGTGAATGACCTTCTATATACTATGAGACTTTTGATGCATAAATCAACTGCCCTTATACTGGAAGGCCTGGGGCAGGGGTTGAGAGGCTTGACTTTGGCTACAAAGCCGCATAACTAAAAGACAAAGATATTAAAAGCAACTTTCTGAAAAGAAAAGCAAAACTAGTGAAATGAAGTATACAGTAGGCCCTACTCAAAGCAAGAGTATGTACATGTAGTTTTTTTTCTTTTTAGGGCCGCACTCGTGGCTTATGGAAATTCTTAGGCTAAGGGTCGAATTGGAGCTGCAGCTGCCAGCCTACACCACAGCCACAGCATTGCTGAATCTGAGCCACATCTGTGACCTACACCACAGCTCACACAACTCTGGATCCTTAATCCACTGAGCAGGGCCAGGGATCGAACCAGCATCCTCATGGATACTGATCAAGATTGTTACTGCTAAGCCACAAGGAGAACTGCCGTGCCTGTAACTTTTTGATCAAGCTGCTCTATCTAGGCAGCAATATTTTTTTTTGTCTTTTTGCCTTATCTAGGGCCGCATCCGCGGCATATGGAGAGTCCCACGCTAGGGGTCTAACAGGAGCTATAGCTGCTGGCCTTCGCCACAGCCACAGCAACGGGGGATCCAAGCCGCGTCTACAACCTACACCACAGCTAACGGCAACACCGGATCCTTAACCCACTGAGCAAGGCCAGGGATCAAATCCGCAATCTCATAGTTCCTAGTTGGATTTGTTAACCACTGAGCCACGATGGGAACTGCCTAGGCAGCAATATTTTTGTCTGTACTTAGGCCACCACCATTTCTAGCCTGATACCACTGTGACCTCATTCAGTAATCATTTATTTATGCCGGCTAAGGAGTCCCAAAGGAATAAAGGTAGCAGTTTACAATCTAAAGGGGAAAACATATGAAACAACCCAAAGACAGTGTGAGAGCCTTCCTGCTAGTCCCATCCTTGTCAGCTTAAAACATTAAGTGTTTTAAAACGATTGACATCGATATCTTAAGCAATGTCATCCCCATGGATCAAAAGCTGTAAAACTATTATTCGCTTAACAAAGTTAAAGCTTATATGGGAGGAAATTAGAATGTATATACTTGCAGAAGTCTGGATCTCTCTTTATGAATCATAAATATAACTACAACAAAGAAATGCTACCCAACTCTGCTGTGTCAGTGACTATGGGGTGGGGGTTTGGGGGCAGGGGGAAAACAGGCATCTTTTTTTCTCAGCCTGATTGTTTTCCTTACCTGGCAGTACAGTCTGGCAGAGGACAAGGCTTTGGATTTGGAGGCAGACATTCCTAGGTCCCATGTCTGTTTCTGCAACCTAACAGCTCTGTAACCTTCAGTACATTACTTGACTTCTAAACATCAGGCTTCTCATCTGTAAAGTGGAGTTACTAATAGCAGAATTTAAACCAGGTGAAATTTCTGATGTCAACCATTTTTGATGAATACAAATGGCAGATTCACATGGTCTTAGCCAATTTTATCTACCCCGTAGGGGTGTTTGTGAGAATCAAGTGAGATTATAGCATTATTTGAATGTTCTCTCATCAACAAGACTTTCCTTACTCATTCTGTAGTTAATGTGGAATCCATATCTGTGGAGAGCATTATATATGAGTAAAGAGAAGATGTCAAATGTTTTACCTTCTCCTATCAAATTTTCTAATTGGATTTCATTTAACCACTACTAAGAGAGATTATCCTTGTTGAGATTTAAGAAATCTAATGAAGAGTTGCTTTATCAATTACTAAAAAGTGGAGATGTTCAGAACTCATGCTGTCAGAGCAAAATAACAATTACGTTTCTTCCATAAAGTTGAATTAAATTATTAAGTCAGCAGTTTTCAAGTCGTGGACTCTGAAGACCCAGGGCTCTATAAGACATCACTGGGGAGTCCTTACAAAGCAAACACAGTCATCAGATAAAACATTTAAATTAGAACAACTTCTAATTTAACAACACTAATTTGACTCTACAATAAGAAGTGGGATCAGAAACCAAAAAGAGCAAGAGACAAAAACAGAACAACTAAATCTAAGGCAGAAGGATCTCACAACTTGAGTGTTTAATGAGTTAGGCAGTGACTCCACAGGATCTTGTCCAAGCGGTAAATGGTACTTATACCAGACTTGCTTTCAAAAACAATTGGGGTAGAGGATAAAGATAATGAAAGTTTTGAATCTACTTAGTATTAGCTACATCTCAAGTGCCGTATGTTTTGCTATATACTCTCTCAATTTGCAAAGCCACTTTCAATTTCAAATAGTGTTTCCTCTAGATTCAGAAAAGTGGACCTGCTACTTCCATAGTCTGTGTCTGAGCTGTGAGAAGATTGACAATCACCATAAAATATTACTAAAAATATTTTTGATTTGGCAAATGCAATCACATTTTTGCCGTCTGAGTGGTTTCTCTGAATTTTAATTCTGAGGACATTTCAAGGAAAATTTAATTTTCACGTCTCTGATTAATTTGCACTTCATTTTTCATAATATTTTCTAAGAGCTACTTTATAGCCAAAAGAGAAATGAGCCTTTGGTTCTATGAATAAGTAAGCCATATTTTCCACAAAATAATGGATTGAAATTAATTAAATGGTGACATGTTTTTAAGCTCAAAACTCTTATAGAATTGATGCTTTGTAAACTCATACGCATTCAGCTGTTTAAATATCACTTATGATATACAAAGCCTATGCTATATATTAAGTTGATATGGAAAAATGAACAAAAAAATTGCCGTTACCTTCACAAAGCTTCCCATCTCCTGGAGAAGGCCTGTGATACCAAACTAAAACAAAATGTAATAAATTAAAGGAAATGGGATTTTGAAAGTAAAATAGGAGGTGCAAAGTATGAAAATGCCAATCACAATTGGACGTGTCCTTTTCCGAGGACAGTTTCTTGGAGAAATACCAATTTATTTAGGCCTCAAAGGATGTGTGAAGTTTTAATAATAAAACAGGGAATGAAAGGCATTGCAGGCACAGACTAACATGACAAAAAACATGAAGGAATGAGAATATGTTTTGTACTGGAGGATGAAAAACGGTTTTGATTGGAATGGCAGAAGTAAAGGGTACTTGCCAAGACGGAGATGTGGCAATAAAAACTTGAAGTGGTAAGTTGGTCCAGATTATAAAAGACCTTAAATGTCTTGCTAAGAAATTAGAATTTTTTAATTTAAAAAATGGAATCATGAATCAAGATGATGGAGCAGGAACACATGGAGTACACCTTCCTTGACAAACACATTAAAAAAATACATCTACACATAGAACAGTTGTCGTGGGAAACTAGCAGAAGTTCTCCTATACAACCGGAGCTACAAGAAGGATCTTCATGTAACCAGGTAGGACATAAAAAAGTCATAGAGTCAAGACCTGCACCCCTGAGAGAGATCTGAAAGAAAGAAAAGTTCTGCATGGGTGGACACTCACCCTGAGGAGCAAACAGGTCAAGCCCCAAACTGAACAACACAGTCCTGGGTTCCTTCATGGAGGAGACAAGCCCCACTGGCTGCTGGAAAAAACACTGGGACAGACAGAAGGACTGTTAAATCCTAGAATTTACTCATGAGGAGTGTGTGCATGCCAACTTGCTAACAATCAAGGCAGAACCTTGCACTAACAGCAGCTGCACTTCCCAGTCAGAACAGGGTGAACACCTGAGCCCCACTAACTCCACTCCATAGTCTGCTTCAAGATATGGTCCAACTGGGGAAGAGCTGCAAGATCTGGGAGCCCTGGAGAAAGACTCAGTCTAGTTTCGTAGAGACAGACTAAGGGGTCTGGAGTGTGATCCGGGTGGGCTGGCAGTAGCCAGTATCAGTGTGCAGATGGGGCAATGCCACAGGAGCTCAGCACAGCTAAGTGTTGAATCTCAGGTAGACAGGCCCTGAAGAGGCAGCCTGGAGATTGTGGGGTGTGACCTGAGTAGGGTAGCGGTGGCCTTTATCAGTGCTCATAAGATCACGCAGTTCCTCTCCTAGCAATAGTACCTGGCTCTGTCTACTCCACACACAGTTTAGTGCTGAATACGGGGCAGACAGGTACTGGAACAGGCTACCACAGAGGCAGCCCAGATCTCTGGTGGAAGCACATCCATCTCAATTCCTACAGCCACAGTGCCTCAATACTCAGCCCCAGCCTATACCACACCACAGCTTTGCACTAGATCTGAAATAAACACGACAGAGGAAGGGACACAATATTGGCCTCCTTCTGAATGGAGACACAGATGCCTCCATAGGCATCTCATAAGTTGTGTGAGCTCGAGGGGTCACTTGCTTTAGCAATCATTTCCTTTGGAGCAGAGCATGCATTCAAGGGAAACATAACCAAATCAAGCTTGACCCTCATGGCTTCTACTCCAACAGCTGGGGAGTAGACCCCACCCCTGTCAGGACAGCAACAGCCATGGAGCAGAAAGGAAGCCTTGTCCCAAGCTCTAGATCCACCAACACCAACTATACCCCCTGTCAAGGGATAACAGCCAGCATACCCTGAGGAAAGATGTGGCTAGCATTCATATCAAAATCAGACCTTGTACCACAGACACTGGACACGCAGAGTCTACACAAGGATGCCCCTACATAAAAAACTCCCCTTCATGGCCACAGTAGGTAACTGTTTCTCCTAAATTCTTAGAGACAGAGAAAGTTAAGTAAAATGAAAAAGCAGAGGAACTACTTCCAATTAAAAGAGCAAGAGAAGTCTCCCCAAAGAACAAATAATGAAAGAACTCACCAGTCTACTAGACCCTGAGTTCGGAAAGTTAGTAATAAAAATGCTAACTGAATTAAGAAATATCATTAATAGGAGCACAGATCAGTATAACAAGGAACTGGAAACTATAATTACGAACTGATCAAAAATATATAATTCAATTGCCAAGATAAAAAGCAGTCCAAAAGTGATGAATAGCCAACTAAATGACACAAAAGAACAAAATAAGTGACCTGGAAGAATCACTTCCAGAATAATAGAAACCACCCAATCAGAACAGTAGAGAGAAAACAAGTGAAAAAAAAATGGACAAGTTTCTGGAAATATACAGCTTGCCAAAAGTAAGTCAAGAAACAAATGATTTGGACAGACCAATCACTAGGAGTAAAATAGAATTTTTAATTTAAGAACTCTCTGGGGAGTTCCCATTGTGGCACAGCAGAAATGAATCCAACTAGTATCCATGAGGAAGCAGATTCAGTCCCTGTCCTTGCTCAGTGGATCAGGGATCCGGCATTGCTGTGAGCTGTGGTGTAGGTCACAGATGCAGCTCAGATCCAGTATTGCTGTGGCTGTGGGGTAGGCAGGCAGCTGTAGTTCTGATTCAACCCCTAGCCTGGGAACTTCCATATGCAAAAAATTGACAGAACACTCTATCAGCTATAATGGAAAAAATAAAAATCATTATTTAAAAAAGTAATCAAAAAATGGGCAGAGACCTAAATAGACATCTTTCCAAAGAGGACATACAGATGGCCAGCAGACACATGGAAAGATGCGCAACATCACTAATTGTTAAAGAAATAAGAATCAAAACCGCAATGAATTATCACCTCAAAATGGTCAGAATGGCCATCATCAAAAAGTCTACAAACAATAAATGCTGGAGAGGGTGTGGAGAAAAAGGAATCCTTGTCCACTGTTGGTGGGAATGTAAATTGGTGGAGCCACTATGGAAAGTAGTGTCCCTAAAAAGCTAAAAATAGGGCTACCATATGATTTAGCAATCCCACTCCTGGGTATTTATCTGGAAAAAATGAAAATTCTAATTTGAAAAGATACATGCACCCCAATGTTCGTGGCAGCACTATTTACAACAGCCAACATATGGAAACAATGCAAGTGCCTATCAACAGATGATTAGCTTAAGGAGATTTGGTATATATGCAATGGAATACTACTCAGCCATGGAAAAGAACAAAATAATGCCATTTGCAATAACATGGTTGGACCTAGAGAATATTATGTTTAGTGAGACAAGTTGGAGAAAGACAAATGTTGTGTGATATCACTTATATGTGGAACCTAAAAAATAGTACAAATTAATCTATATATAAAACATAAGAATGTACTGTATAGCACAGGGAATTATATTCAATATCTTGTAATAACTATAATGGAATATAATCTGAAAAAAATTGAATCACTATGTTGTACATCTGAAACTAAAGCACTATTGTAAATCAACCATACTTCGATTATAAATAAATAAATAATGAACCATGAAAGGTTCGAGTCACACACTTTGAGACACATTTTAAGAAGATATTGGGACAGGTGAAGGATAGATTGAGAAATTGAGAGAATGGAGTTGAGGAGATGAATTGGACATCTTTAGCAAAGCCCAGACAAGAAATAATAAGGGCCTGAGCCAGCATAATGGTAATTGGAATGGGAAGATGTCAGGTGCAAGAAACATTTCTGAGATTGAAAAAAACTGACTCTTTAGATGTGTATTCAAAGGGACACATAGGAGGGCAGGGGCAGAATGCCAGAATGACTCTTAGACCTCTCCATGGCCCTTATGTTAAGATGGAAACCACTAGAGATTAAAAGAATTGAAAGAAAACATCTTGACTTAGATTTTGAGCACTTGAGCTTCAGGTGCAAGATAGCTATCCACAGAGGAATGGCAAAAATACAGTTGATGAGCAATCAGCTCCTCAGAAAAAATGACCAAAGTCAGGGCCATAGATTTAAACCAGGCAAAATTAAGGTATATGGGCATGGGAACTAGACTAAAGTTTGGTGCACCTCTTTAACCATTATTCTTTCAATACCTGGTTGTAATAGTTTGCTAGAGCTGTCATGACCAAGAGGCACAGACTGGGTAGCTTAAAAAAAGAATTTTATTTTTTTCATAATTCTGGAGACTGGAAGTCCAAGATCAAGGTGTCAGTAACATTAATTTCTTCTGAGGCCTCTCTCCTTGGCTTGTAGATGACCAGCTTCTCCTTGTGTCTGTTATTGTCTTCCCTTTGTACACATCCGTGTCCAAATTTACTCTTCTTATAAAGGCAGCAGTAATATCAGATTAGGACTTGCCTTAATGACATCATTTTAACTTAATTACCTCTGTAATTAAGATCCTATCTCCAAATATACCATATTCTGAGGTGCTGGACATTAGGACTTCAATATATGAATTTTGGGAGGAGGTCACAGTTAAGCCTGTAGTCAGTGTTTATTGAATGGAAAGATTGAACAGTGATGGGGAAAGGTGAAGAAGGAAAATCACAGGTGACAAATGAGTAATTCAGCTTACCTTTGTGTTATATACCTTGCTCAACAAAACAGAAGTACTGAAGAAAACCCCTTATCTTCCCTAGATGGTAGTTTAAAATCATTGATTGGTAGTTGAAAATGAAGGATTGTGGGAAGATCTTAAACTGAGTCTGACTAATATATAGATAACCATAAGGTGCATGAATTGTCTACCAGGTATTCAGGCACACTATACAGCCAGAACAAAAAATGCAATATACAGATAGTCCAAAGGAATAAAATACAGAGCCTAGGAACACGTCTGCATATGCTGATATGTGATAAAGGTGGCATCACAAATCGGTGAGGAGGCTAATGGATTTTTAGGAAGGTTCGTAGTAAACTGGCTTATTCTGTGGAGAAAAAAAAATCTGTATCTGTGTGAATTCTAGACGGTTTATAAAACTTACTGTGACAGGTAATACTAAATAGAAGAAAATGTCCACTCTTTGCAGCCAGCAGAGATTGATGGGAATTTCTGGAGATGACTAGATTAGTCCTGTTTTAAACTATCATTAGACCGCATGTGTGAGCTATGCTTGTTGCTGGGACTCTGACCGAGGCAGTAATTGGTACCAAGTATGGGGACATGACAAATAGATTCTCAAAATGGGACTCTAGGATTGAGTTGCTCTCATTTGAAGAGTGCACAGAGTGCCAGAGGAATAAAAACACTGGTAATCCACAACATACAGTGGCATCATGGTCACTCAGATTATCACCCACGGTGGCATTGAGTGAAGGTAGAGATCAAAGTAAGTATCTGTGACACTTACTTGCTATGGTGACAATAGTGATTACAAAAATAGTGATTACAAAAAAGATGCTCTGGAAAGTGTGTATAAAGAAAAAGATAAAGATAAAGTCTTGAATTTTCAACCCAAGGTGGTTGTAAAGAACCAGTAAACCGCTATGATGCCTCCTAATTTCCTTAACTCGCATAGCTGAAAGGCAGACATGACGGAGAATCAAGCTAGGGCTTGATTGTAGGGGTTGAAATTGCTATTTCATTTAGATATACCGGGCCACCAGATATCTTTTACTAAGATGAGAGACTAGTTGGGAAGGAATAGAGCTCTGATGATTGTGTCGTGATATTTGGACAAGAATAGACAAGGCTAATAGCTTGAAGTGCCCAGGTATCTCAGAAGCATTCTCACAAGGACCTTGATTGACTTGGTATCCCATAGAACATCACCACAGTCCATTATCTGGGGACATTATACCAATTGGATCCAATAAATGGGAAAAAGCAATGATCTCAAAGCCTTAGTAAGACATGTGTGCCAGAGGGGGAAAAGAAACCAATGAAAGTTCACAGGTCTGCCCAGGGGAAAGTTTCTATGAATACAGTTTTCTGGAGAATATTTGGATATTTCTTCTAAAGAAAATTACTGATAGACCTTGAGCCTTCCTCCATGAAGATACAGACAATGCCAGGTGAACCTTCTTGGATTTTGGAAGTGATGTATATTTAAGTGTGTTATGCTGACACATCACTGATACACTACTACATAGCAAAAAGAAAAGCACACGTGCATAAACATTTAAAAAGGTGATGGTGGACAGGATATGTGTTTAACCTATTTGATAACAATAACCAGAACAGTTGCTACTTCTCTATTGGTTGGTTAGTTGTTAAACATTTGTGTACAGTCAGCAGGGTGAATATAAAGTATGTACACCTTTGTGTGTGTCAGAGAGAGAGAGAGAGAGAGAGAATGATAGAATGGATTTTAAGTAAATGATTCAAAATACTGAAACATTCAGGACATTGATCTCCCTGAATTGGGCCTTCCTTAAGCACTTTAAGGCCTTACTACTGAAAGTAAGGTCCTCGAATTACAGGGATCAGCATCACCTGGCCACTTTCAATGGCGACTCTTTGGCACACCCAGGCCTACTAAATCAGAATCTGCATCTAACAAAAATCCAGGTGATTTTTTATGCAAATTAAAAACTTGGAAGCCTCATTCTAAAATGTTTTTACTTTGGAAAATGCTCCAGACATTGGGGAAGCCTGGGTGTGTATCATCACTGGTTTCAGGGGGTGCTGGTGTTATCCAAGAAGTTTCCCTTTGTCACTCAAAGCAAAGCTTTAGGCCTTCAGCTGTGGGTTTTTCCGTGAAACCTTTGGACTAAAAAGAGGCAAGCTGAATGAGAACCATTGTTAACTTCTACAGATACTATTCATAAGTTTATCATCTTTACAGTTCATCTCCAAAGATTCTGCTTCTGGACAAAACACTGCATCTTTCCTTGTCTCAAAATACACATATGGAGCTAAAAGTCAATCCAGAATGTATTTGCCGATCAAGTGCCTCGGGTTTTCACATATGTTGCTGTCTTTGTCTCTTTCCACAACCCCTCCCTGTTCTTCTCCTGGCTAACTCCCACTAGAACCTCTGATCCCAGGTCTCATCTTCTGAGAAGTATTAACTGACCTCCCCTCCTCTTTCCACCGCAACCTCACTATTCAGTGAGTGGCCCTTTCTGGAGTCTCCAGGTCAGGTTTTTCTTCCGGAATATAGAACAGTGAAGTGAAATTTCCTAAGCTCTGTGAGGGGGGAGGATATCAATCTCTGTGTAACTACAGCATATGCACATAGCCTGTCACTTCTCGGGTGCCTATGTTACTTGCTAGGTGAAAGAATAATACATACAGGAAAACTTGTACCCAAAACCATACAGCTGGGATTAGAGCCAAGTTCTGACTGAGTCTCCACATTCTGTCATGGGTTCTACCCCATGGGTACTATCCTACAGTACTTATAGGTTACCTCCTAAATAACCCAGAGCAAAAAAGATTACAAAGCAGAGATTGTGACATATAATCATCAAATTTATTTAATCCAGAAACTGCATATTTTTACATATATAGTCATTTTAGCATCATCACGCAGAGTTCTAGTGCCTTCAAGTGAAGAGTAGGGAGAAAGAAAAGCTGTCCTTGGTATAAAATAGTTGTAAAGAAATGATTATCAGACACAATAAGTGCCTTGAAAGAAAATTCAAATATATATTGTGGTCTTCCTTTGTTGTATAAACAAAACAAAACAAAAACAACTCTTAATTTCCTCTCTTCAGTCACTTAAATTCTTACATTTATTTTCAGAAATTAGTGATCGTGTAGGTGTGATGTTTCACATTTGATCCCTTTTGGTACAGGTAAAGGTTTCTTCTATTTTGTGTTTGAACTTGTTAATTGTGGTAGCCTGAAGGCTGAAGAACATAATAATTATTTTTCTTACCATGACACACTTTCTTTCTTTCTTTGATTCCTCCTCTCTCTTTTTAAAGTAGAAATGAAACTCTAGCCTACTTAATTCTTCTTAGTCTGATTGCCAGACTTTCCAGTTATCACATCTGAGTTTTTTCCAACATGTGGGCAATTTTCATTATTTTGATCCAGCGGTGACCTTTGGAATTCTGGAATCATTTTCTCACCCCTTGCTGGTGCCCCCAGGAGATTCAGAAGCACAAACTTCTGAGGGACCTCTGGGCATCTTCACATCTGTTGACATAGAAGATGAAGATCACTGTGTGGTAGATTTTCGACAACAGGTGTTGAGTGTGGGGAAGAGTTTGTTGGTTTTTGAGGGCTCAGCAGAAGCAGTACTTGATTCTTAGTTTTCAGGCTGTTTAGAAACACTCAGAAAACAAAGTTAATCTGTTTATACAAAGCCCACATTGAGAAACCACAGTAAGCAATTGCTAAGTAGAAGTCAGGCAGGTTTTTAGTTTCAGAATCCTACATTTTATGTCAATTTTCTATCCAGAGCAACTCAATCTTTCAGTCTGGGGTTATGCCTCCTCAATGCATCTTGAATCCATGAAATATTATTTATTCAAGGGGTGGCTTACTTGTTCTTATGCCCAGTTTTCAACAGCATAGTACCTAGAGTTGAAAGTCTTTCCAAGACTAATTAGCCCAGGGGAAGTTCTTCACTAGGAACAATGCAAGAGTGTGAATACCATCTATATTATCTGCCTTATAAAAGTCTCCAGAATCATTGCTTTTCTTTGCTCACTGGTAGTAAAAATGCTGAATTATAGAAACAATAGAAGCACTGTGTTTAACTCAAAATATCACTGAAATCCCATTTTAGGAAAATCTGTTTCTTTCATATTTTCTCAGAGAAGAACAAAGTGTTGCTTGGTGTGCAGTTATCTGCCGGTATAAATGGTATAAATGGATGATTACTTAAATACGGCTTCTTTTAGAAGAGAGCTAGAGGACTTTACAAAAGCACCAAGCTGTGCTTGCCATACAGGTGAGCTTCTTGCAAGTAAATAGTTTGACTTAAAGGATTGTTAGAAACTTTTCTTATCTCCTTATCTGTGCAATAATTGCTATAACTCTAATCTGCTTTTTTTTTTTAAGAGCAGTGGGGTTTGATTCCTTCTCAATATCTTAGAAGCCAGGAATCATTTAATGGGAATGGAAATGTAGCTGAGGGGGTCAAAGACAAATGGTCATCTTTATCTAAACACCAAGGAGTATTACCTTTCCTATCCTTGTATCATAAAGCTGAAAACAACCTGGCTCTGAAACCTTGCAATATATGTTTTAAATATCTCATAGATTTGGGATTTTGGAGCAGTGTTCAACTCAGAAGATCATGTTCAGAAGAGCTTCAGTTTGTAGCCCTAATAATCTTGAAGAGGTGAGTTCCAGCTCAGGTATTCTGTAGTATTATAATCAGTGAGTTAGCCCAATGAAAATTGACCACTACCAAGTCCTTGTGTAGAGGATGAGCTTTCACTGACTCCCAAGTAGTGAAACAGTCTTTGTCCTTAAAAGTTACCCTTTTAAGGTAAGCTTCTGATGCCTGTGAACTAAATATTTTTGCTTCTGCTTTCAAGTATGTGAGTGCCTTCATACTGCTGAATCTCAAGTTTGTATCAGATTTCAGCAGGCCTTTGCCTAGGCGGTTTTGCAGACCTTTGTGATCAAACTTCTTTTTCTCACTTAGTGAAAATTTGCTACTGATGGGCCACATTGACAGAAAATTCAAAGTAGTTTATTCCTCTTGGTAGAGGCTTAGCTTACCCTGCCAGCCACCAAACAAAGACATTCCACTCCTGGAGAGGAAGACCAGGTAAGAATGTGGGTAGCTTAGCAGATGTCTATCCGCAGTAAAGGAAAAAAAAAAATTATACCAGGAGTCTTGGTGACAGGTCCATGGTCCAAAGACCATGTTTTAGACAGGTCGGCTGTCCAACCCAAGAGTTACAATTATATCTTCCAGTTGGCATTCAGATAGAACAATGTATTTGCAAATTGTTACCCAAATATTTTTCTTAGCTTTGCTTCACCATTGTTTTATCAGAGTGCTCCTTTCTATTTCTCAGAAGGAGAAAGTAACACTAAAAGAGATTACCAGACGCGTAAGAGAGCTTATCTCCTCTGTCAGTTCAGTGTTAACATCAGTTTTCTCCTCTTTCCTCACCTGAGCCAAAAGGCCTTCAGTTTCTGTTATTCCCACCGTTGTTGGATCCTTGTAATAAAAATGAATCTGGTAATTCCAGACCTTCTGGCAGGTCGGAGGTAGAAGAAATAACAAAGACCTACTAGTGGTAAGGGAAACTGCTAGAATTTCCATGGAGTTATCACTAACAAATAATATATCTTGCTTCCCGGAGTCTAGAGACTACTAGGTTTCTTTTATTATTTTTTTGTACTGCAATAATTTATCCTCAGTCATCTACTAGCAAAGAGTACATTTAATTTTACTCAAAATATCACATCCCCAGTTTTGCGAAAATAACCTTTTCAGAGTAAAAGACCCAGTTTTTTCCAAAGATGGCCATCCCCATATCTCTGTTACCACAAGATTTTCTAAACCTTGTCATTCCCATATCACGTGGAGTCTAATTATCCTCTTTCCTTATAACCAATAAAACGTGGTAGAGGTTTCTGTGACTCTGAGCCAAGTCATAAAAAAAAAAATTAAAAAGTTATCTTCCACATGGTTTAATGGAACACTCCATACTGAGTCCTGAGCCACCATAGAAGTAGTCAGGCTGCCATGAGGTTGCCTGTGAGGTTACTGTGAGGAAGTCCAAATTAGCCACCAGGATGGGCCTGACACTATATGAAGATGAAAAATAGATGAGAGATAGAGAGATAAATAGGGAGAGCTGCCTGGCCAATCAAAAACTGCTTCACACGGCTGTTTTAGTACCAGCTACTGATTGTCTATAAGCATGTAAAAGACCTCAAGCTAGATCCACTTAACTGAGCCCATCCCAAATTTGTGACCCACAGAAACTATGAGCCTGTGATAGGATGGATGTTGCTAACTTGCTGAGGTTATTTGTTATGCAGCAAAAATAACCAAAAAAGACTCTGTTCTTTATTGACTAGAAAAGATAGCCTATGAATTTATTTCTCTGAGATTTCTGTCATCAGCAGCAAGAAAGGAATTGAAGGGATAATAGACTGACCACCATAACACTCACTTTACTCCTTTAACTGGAATTAGTTTCATAGAAAAATTAGAAGATAATATGATTTAATAACCTACACACACATCTTACAGCCCCAGATTTTGCCAGCTAATACTCCTCTGACAGCATCATCTTCAAGGTAGGCAGTGCCTTTCTGGATCCAGGTCTAATTTAAATTGTACTATGTGTATTTCCTCCATCCCTAGAAATTCTGTCAGTTTCTGGATGTAAGAACAGCATAGCATCTCCTCAATAGTTAGCACTAAGCTTTGCAAAATGTTTTCCTTGTTGCCCTTGTCTTACTTCTTTTGAAATGTATTTATTTTTATGTAAAGCTGAATGTACTGACACATGCTGTACCTTTCCTTTAGAAAAAGTGCATTTGCTTGATGTGGCAGCTGTGCTCATACAGCTGATGTGTTCTACTGGTGCAAAAGGATAATTTCTACATTTCACGGATCCCTCCTTCTCACTGATTTGGCAAAGTGGGTGTTTGGGATTGCTTCTTTTTATTTATTTTATTGATTTATATTTGTGGCACTTTTCAAAGCTTGAGTGTATGAGGAGAGAAGAAATAATACCTAGTTGATTTTGAAAAAGCAAAAAACAAACCTGCAAAAAATTCTGCAAAGAATCTGCTATTAGATGTTGTGCTGTGCTGGGGTGATTGTGCTCTAATTAAGAGTTACATGTTAGAGACATCCAGGTTCATGGCAACTAAAATTACAGCCAGTAACTTTTACTCCTGCATTTTTCATGAAGACAATGAGATATTGCTCTTGCACATCCATAATCAGTCATGCCTTTAATAAACAGCGGATGAGAGTGAGTGTTATCTACTTGAATATCACATTTACTTTAAAAATCAAATAGGCAGCTCCAAGGTTAAGAAGCATAATGTTTTTCTGAATCATAAAATTGAAAAACTGCCTGTGGCCCACTGACTAATTCATCCAAAGAGTTCAGGGACTAGGAAGAAATTTTATTTTGTAGAAAGTGGGTGTTCTAAACACTGCTCACCTGCTTTAGAACATGACCACATGATTATTTGGATACTTGGTCACTTAATATTGTGGGCTTCCTATAGGTTTTTACGCTAGTAATTATTATTCATAGTTCTTAAAAATACCTCTACAGTTCTTAAACTTTTCCACATTTAGGTTATTTGTGTCCTTTGAAAGCAACTCAGTAATTTGTGTGTACTTAGTACTCTTTCCTAGGTAATGAATGCATAAATTCTGTACCAAGCAGGGCCTTATTCATTTCCTCTTTTGAAAACACTGTCAGTAAAAACTACCTGCATCCAACTGCCTATGGTTTTGGCAGAGCTTGAAAACGTTATGACTCTAAGACACACCGTTAGCTTAATATCTGATCTCATTAAGCTATGTTGCTTTCTAAGCATAATGTAAACAAAGTAGAATTATTAACAACTTCCCTGAGTCATACAGTATAATTTATTTTTATAGCAGCTAGTTGTTAAATGAGGATATGTCTCTACATAGCACTTGTATTTCATTGTGTCCTATGTCTTCACTATTCACAAAAAAGCAATTCTGCTTTCAAGGACATGAAAGGAACAAAGAAAACAACTGTAAAGTAAGAAACCTTATTTTTATTCTCACATTTCCAATAGTATGAACATTTAATCCATAAGGCTGTATTTTAAAAAGGTACTATCTGTTAATTTACCATGTTTCTTACTTGGCATTAAATAGAAAAATTTTCAAAATTAGATTTGTTATTAAAATATCATGATTACATATATATTTACTGCAAATTTCTACTTAGATAACTAACACTTTTACAATATCAGTATTAGTAATTGAGCTTAAGACTTGGATTAGCATTTTTTTTTTCTTTCCTTAACCAGGCAAATGAAAACCAACTCTTTTCTGGATGTAACCAATTTTGACTTGAGTTTTTCCATAGCAGACTACTCTTGAGTTTGTCTTTTTTATGCCACTGAACTTTTCATTAACAACTTACACTGAAGGCTGTTCTGTGATATGCCAAACAAAATGAGGTCCATTATGAACAGAAAATGTACCCCTCCCTTTTAGTTTTATTACTTTCACTTAAAGAGTAGCTAAAAGTAAACAAAAACTGTTTTAAAAAGAGACACTTTTTAGAAGTTTCAGCTGTGGTGCAGCAGGATCAATGACATCTCTGCAGTGCCAGGATACAGGATCCATCCCCCAGTCAAGAACAGTGGATTACAGGATCCAGCATTGCTGTAGCTACGGCATAGGTCCCAATAGAGGCTTGGATTTTATCCCTGGCCCAGGAACTCCATATTCCATAGGGCAGCCAAAAAAGGGGAAAAAAAGATATTAAAGCACTCTCCATTTAGACATCGTGCTTTGTTGGTGACTTGTATAAAAAAAGACCTTTAAAAATATTTTATATAGGAATTCCTATTGAGACTCAGCTGTAACGAACCCAGCTAGTACCCATGAGGACACAGGTTCTATCTCTGGCCTCATTCAATAGGTTAAGGATCTGGTGTTGCTGTGAGCTGTGGTGTAGTTTGCAGATGTAGCTCAGTTCTGGCATTGTTGTGGCTGTGGTATAGGCCTGCAGCTGCAGCTCCGATTCAAACCCCTGACCCGGGGAACTTCCATATGCCATGGTTGCAGCCATAAAAAGACAGTAGTAGTGGTAGTAATAATAATAGTAATATAAAAATGTTATATAATTTATCACGTTTATATATACTTAGATGTAGATACAGATGTCTAAAACTTTCTACACTTTGATTTCAGACTACACATGGACTATCAGAAATTATTGAATTTAGCTTCCCTAGGATGGCTTCAAGCAGGCTAGACCTATTCCAGAGTAGGCACTCTAGAAGCACATGAAAGCTAGCAAAATTCAGGAGAACGAGACCATGGAGCATTCAATGAGGGACACTTGGCTTGCTTTACATCATGCAATAAAAGAGAAATTAGATATTCATGCAACAAATAATGCCCAGGAAGGACTGAAAACATCTCTTGCCTCTTTTATGACATTACCAGTATCATGACTTGGAGCGTGCCTTCAAGACACAGACATTTTGGCAATGGTTACACTGGGATTATTTAAAACAGAGCCATTTTTTTTTTCAGCAACTCTTTGCATTTCTGAGAGCAATATGAGTTGCCACCCACCCAGCTCAGTCCCTACTAAATGCTTTCTTAGATTCCAAATAGAAGTCACAGTCCTTAACCATCTGAACTTTCTATTTTGTTGTGTAGCACCGGCATTAATAAGTTTGTTTTTGACATTATGACAGAGAATGAAGCACACCTCTTATCTAACGAGATAAAAATCTTGAGAGGAGCAGTGGAATTTTCCATTTATCTCCATGTTTCCATGAATATGTAACTAGCTTTGCTATTTTTCTAAAATAAGGAAGGAATAGTTAATACAGAAATTTCATGCAAAGTTCTTTCAGAAATTGGTCTATCCCCTCCAAGAGGTCCCCTAAGTTGCTGCCTTCTGTCCATTTTAAAAGCTGAGTATGGCACCAAAAACATTTAAGAAAATGACAGAAAAATGAGCGTCATCAGCAACTTCAAAGTAAGGCCATACAATTCACAATTTGTTACTAAAAAATCTTCCAGGTCTAAACCACACATGGAGGTATTTTCTCCTCATTTCTCAAAGCAGAAAATGCTGTGTTGAAAATCGCCCAGGTTTATTAATTTTGCAATTGATTATACTGATTGCATGAAGATTTCCATTGCAAAAACAGATTTTAAGGACTAAAAATATGATAATTATGCAAGTTACTCGTTTAAACGAATAAGTAACTACAGGTTTTTTTTATTTTTTTATTTTTTTAAAGTAGCAGACACTTAAAACGCAGGGAGTCATTTGCCTGGAATTTTTATTCATCGTTTCAAAAAGGAGAGTGGGGGAGGAAGGCAACGCATGTTAAATGATGCAGTCAAAACTTTTTGATGCAACAGTTCAAAAAATCTAAAATGATGATCTGTGGGAGCCTTACAGATAATTAAAATACAGCATTGTCTTGATAAATTATCTCTACATAATTAAATAGAGCCTGGTCTATAAAACAGGGAATCAAAAAGTCCTCTCTAGGGTCTGAAAGGCCTTCAAATGATGGGGGTTGGGGCTGAGGCTCCTCCCACCAGCACATTTCCCCTTCAGCCCTTCCAGCAGTTCCCAACAGGAAGGGGGGACTGGACACTTCCCATTGTCCCAGTGAGGGTGAGGGCATGCTCATGGCCTTTAGTGCCAGGGGCCAGAAATGCCAAAGAGGCCCACAAAATAAATGATCACCCCACCCTAAAAGCCCTGACTCCTTATCAAAAGACCTTCTGTATTTACCTTCACCTGCCCAGATGCTCTTAGCTCTCACAACAAATGTGGTGACACAATGAATGAAATCTCCCTTGGATGCTAATTTTAACTAAATAAACAAAATCTGTTATCATCAGAGTATAATGCAGTTTTTCAAACTGGCCTGATTATCCATTACTTAAGTTCCATGAGGACAGAGAGTTTTGCCTCTTTTGTTTGCTGATAGAGCCTTAGCACTTAGAATGTGACTGACATACATTACATGTTTAATAAATATATATTCAAAAATGATTGAGTCAAAGGGATTCAATGGGATGACTAATAAAAAATACAAATAATTGGGCTTAGCTTAGATCTACTGAATGAGAAACTCTAGGGATCAAGCCAGATAGAACTGGGACAATGCCTTGCTCTACCACTTAACTGGATCTGACCTTAAGCAAGAAACCTTGTCTCTGAGTCTGATTCATTCATTAAACAAATAGTTTAAGATGCCTACTCTGTTTCAGCATTGTGCTACTACTGAGAATATACCCATGAGCAAAACAATACAGTCCTTGCCTTCATGGAGCTGATGGGTCCTTATCTTTAAAATGAGAACAAATAACATCAGTGCCTAGTGTTGATATGCAAGTCAAAGAGATAAAAATGAAAATTCAGATTTCTACACTAAAGTCTTTTTGTGGAATTCATTTCTTTACTGACATCCTATTTGTGTCAACAAAGGAAAAAAATCACCCCCACTCAGCATTTGACAAAGACTTCTGTATCTTACCCAAGTGTCAGAAGCCACCCAGCTCTATGGTCAGTCAAGAAACGAAGCCAGTGAAATATCCATGTTACAAAATGTTTTGTTGTTTTCCCATTTAATTTTAAGGACTTCACATTTCAACTTAAGTGAAATTAGCACTTAATTATCATTATAAATATTAATCATTATGCTTTTTGCTTGTAGAGTGCACTCACATGCATCTCATATGATCTTAACAACTCATTTAAGATGGGCAGAGTTGATATTATCCTATTTTATAGATGCTCAAAATGGTGAGGCTCTTTAGCCCACAGCATTATACTGGGAAAGAAGAACCTAGATCATGCACAGGTCTTCTTTCTATTAGATTCTTAAGGAAAGTCACTCAGAGCAGAACAAGGTGTTCTAAAGCCTTCTCTCTTAGTAGTGTAATCTATGAACCAGCAGGATCCACATCATCTGGCAGTTTGTCAGAAACTTAGAATCTCAGGTTCCATCTCATCCAATTAAATCAAAATTTGCCCTTTCATCAAACCACCCAGATGATATAGAAATGTTAAAGTTTGAGACCATTCTAGGACCATTCTGGAGCACAGGTTGAATCATTTAATAACCCTAGGAATTCTTAAAGGGCTGGATTCTTAAACTTGTGACTAATACATTGTATAATACCATTAATAAATAGATATTTTTCATGAGTAACCTGTGAGTGGATGAGTGAATGAATGGGTGCCTAAATACCACAATGAATTTTATAGTGTCTTCATTTTTTTCTTGCAAAAGTACAATAAAGCATCAGGATGAATGTTCCTTTTCCTCCTGTCTGTCATCTACTCACTCATAACTCCTCCAAGATGGTCCCTAGTTGGAGAGTTTGAAAATACAAAATTTTATTTTCACAGTGTACATTCAAAAACCTAATTATTTCCTTAAAACCCTGCATGTAGGACCAACTACCTTCTCATAGCACCAGTGAGGCCTGAAAACCAGAGCCTGAAGGAACACTCACATGTAAAAATCATTTATTTAGCAAATATTTTTTGTACCTCTCCTCATGCAGAACACAGAGTAGGCTCAGAGAAGACCTGGAGAATTTTAGCTCCTTCCTTAGTTGCCCTATGTAGGAATCAAAGATGAAAAGGTATTGTCATTAAGAAACTGACATTCTAAACTTCGAACAGTTGTAATATAAGGTACAATGTGATAGATTCCACCAGAAAGGAAAAGACCAAGCACCCCGGTTATTTAGAGGACCAGTCTCTATGGTCAGGAGTCCAGAGGGCAGGAAGTTTTCACAGGAAATGTGTCCTTGAGCAGTATCCCTGCAAGCTGAGGTGGGGTTCAGATGAAGCCCCAGGCCAAGAGGAACAGTAGCTGAGTCTAACTGTCAGGGAGGAGGCTCCTTGACCACAGTACGTTTGTGTTTGGGGGACAGCTATTCCAGGGAAGCTTGGTTGGTAACAACTAAAGCTCAGTCTGAACCCCGCTCCCTATCCCAACCCTAAGTCTCGAAGTGCAATTGACTTTTGAAAAGCCTCCTTCTACTATGGCATCCCTGTGTCACTGAGGATTGGTTTGGGAACTGGAACAGTTTGGGAACAGCCATGTGCTCCTGGAGGGAGATGCTGGAGGAAGCAAAAGCAAGAGGAAGGAGCAAGGGAGTCAAGCTATTACATTCCTACTCAATGTGCATTTGCTAGAACGTAAATTCTCTACATCTCCTGCCTTACAAAAAAAAAAAAAAAAAGATATGTAGAAAGCTGGCCTTTGCAAAAGTCCTCATAGAGCTTCCTACATGTTCAAAAAACATTATCAGATGGGAATGGCTCACAGTTTCAAGCAGTTTGGCCCTGTTTTGTGCCTTCCCTGCTCAGAGTGTTAAACTATGTGTGAGGCCAGACTAGAGGGAGTTTCCTTTTGTGTGATGTATCATCACTTAAACTTGGTTGCAAGATTCTCAGACTAGATACTCCTCATGCTCCTATAAACTGAGGTGGACATAAAAATAAATAAGGAAAATCTATACTGATTCCAGTAGGTTTCCCATGTATTATACTTTTATCTTATTCTTTAGGATGTAGGGTCTGTATCTTTTATTTTATTTTTTAATTCAAGCAGGCTGTGTGACTTCTTGTTGCATATATTTTTCACACACACCAGAAAAATAATAGATTTTGGGTACTGTGTGCTTGTGTATATTATTTAGGTTTTTTCTGCTAGGCTCGCCTGTCACTATTTCTATCCAAACAACTATTTCATAACACTTAGGAAGGATCAGAAGGACATACCTAATAATTTCCCTGCCGTCCCTTACCTTTCTACCCAATTCCATGCTGGGAAGCCTCTTTTAGATCGGAAAACTGTATGTATTTCACCAAAGAAATCAGCACTAACGGGAGCATCTTTTAAATTGTTTCTTATCCAGTTTGATTTCTTGAAAGAGAAAATGGAAAAGTTAACGCTAAAGACCTCAGGTGACTGAGATTTCTGGAGGCCACAAGAACAAATTCAATTATGCTTTCCAGTCCCTCCCAACCAGGACCTATTGGGCACAGTTTTTCTCCATGGTCACTGCATCTGAGCACTGATGTTTTGATGATACCAGTGTCCACAGAAGTAGGCGGTGGAATTTCACCTAAATTATGTCAGTCTTCCACCTACTTAGATGGAAAGTCATCATGTACACATGCAGTAAACGTGAAAAAATATTGAAAGAACAGCTCCAAAGTAGGCATTCTAAGCTATGGCATTCATCCATCTCTCATTCAAATCAGAGACATCCTTATGACCCATATTCAGATAAGAAAGATTCTATTTCATGCTATACGTTTAAAATCCAACTCAGGAGTTCCTGTTGTGGCTCAGCAGAAACCTGACTAGTATCCATGAGGACTCAGGTTTGAACCCTGTCCTCGCTCAGTGGTTTAAGAATCTGGCATTGCTATAAGCTCTGGTGTAGACTGCAGACTCACCTCAGATCTGGCGTTGCTGTAGCTGTGGTATAGGCCAGCAGCTACATCTCCGATTCTATCCCTAACCTGGGAAACTCCATACGCCATGGGTACAGCCCTAAAAAGACAAAAGTAAAATAAAATAAAATCCAACTCAAATGGCATGGTTCACCCTGCTATAAAACAGATGCACTCACAGCAGAATCCTTAAAAATCTCTCAGTCATTGGTATAATCTTAATAGCCATCAGTTCTGTGACCACTGTTTCTTCACCAAATCAGTGTTTGAGCCATTTTACTCTAAGTCAACTGAATTTCAGCGAAGGTAGGTGAAATAAAAAATCACTATCACTCATTTTAATTTTCATTTGAATTTCGTATTGTCCACAAATCGTTATCTATGGGAAGAAGGAAGTAGAGACAGTCTGTACCCACATAGCCTCCATCCCTGTTTAGTTCTTTATACCAAAAAGAGAAAACCAGCTAAACATTTCTGTGCTGATTTCATTAACACTTTCTTTTTAGGTGACTCAAAACTTTCCTTTTTAGGTGACTCAGAATATTTATAATTTCTATAGGAGACTATAGTCTGTATCTGTTTAATGAAAATGTTTCACAATTTTCCTGCAACCTGATAAATTCTCTTAAAATGATTGTATAGTGACACAGCTGTGTGTTAACTCCTAGCTAGATAGTAAAGCTAAAACATAATTAGTTAAGCTATAATAATGCCACACACAAAAAAAAATCATGCATGTCTTATGTAAAAAATGAGAACAATTATTGGCAATTAAAGTGACTGTCATCTGTTCCTGTAATTCTCTTAAATACACTACATAAATATATTAGGTACATTAAGAAAATTAAGATTTAGGTTTTTTGGTTTGAGAGAAATGGAAATTATCCTAAACCTAATATGAAGATGCTTGGATTTTATCATATATGTGAAATTTCACTGAATCCTGATTTATTTCTTGGCGATTCTAATGTGCACACGCACACACACACACACACACACAATTTAAAATAAAAGTGCACTCATCCATAGCACTTATAGAAAAAATTAGTAGCCAAAACTCCACTGACAGCAACATGCCTTCAGTTTTTGAACCACACCCATCTAGATGGAGAGATGAACAATCAGAAACGTTAAACTGAATATTTAAGCCTTACCACACAGATAATTAACCTTGGGTAGTACAAGAACTTTCGTGTTTCTTTCTTTGATTTTGCCTCAGGTATTAACCACCCAAAAAGTAAAAGGCTGCCTTTAAACTTCTCTGGCAAACAGCTGGGTAGCATTTCACATGACATAACAAGAACTTCAGTAATATGACTTCCAAAAAATTAAAAGCTAGTTTGTATTGCTGTTGCTGTTGGGCGCTTGGGGCCATTTGGAGTGAAAAGAACTCTGCAGCTAATTAGAAATGCGACACGATGAGGAAGCTAAGTCTGGCATGGTTTCTCTTCAAAGGTTAGGCTAGGGCTCATTCTAAGGAGAGTCTGTGTTGCAGTTTACTAAAGAGTCGGTACCTCTAGTTTGATCCTCAATAAAGAGCATTCTAATTGTCACTGAAATTAGACACAAGCTGGTGGAAATGTCTTTAAAATAATGCAAATACTATCCAAATTATATCCTAATCTCAGTCCTGAATAAGCAAGACTAATTAATAGAAGGGTCTGTGGAAGAATTAATAACGTCATTTTTAAATGGTCTCAGAATAAAGTATCTTGTAATATAAGTATCCTTTGCTGACAGATGATACGAAAGTATTTTCCTCAGTAAAAAGATGGTAATTAGCTTTGTCAATTAATCACATGACCTCCCTCTTTAATTTTAAGTAGACATATGGGAAGAACTAGTCAGTGAGCAGTGCAAAGAGCAAGGCACTGATGTACAGCAAGAACCTGAGACACCATGAGGAGATTGGAGGCAGCAGGACTGAATCCCTTAGAATCTCATATTTAATGAGGTCTTAGAGGGCGCTGGACTTTAAACACTTTACCTGCAACACTTTATTTAATCCTTGCAGCCATGTGAGAGTCAATTTCTGTCCCTGTTACATGAAGATACTAAGGTTTAGAGATATGAAGTGGCCAGAACATCATCCAAGCTTGCCTGATTGCAAAGCCTGTGCTGTCCTGGCTAAAAATACGGCCAGACAGAGCCTCTGGTCACAGCCCTAAGCACCATTTTCTTGTGATCCTAAAGAAGTAAAGCAATGTTTTCTAGAGCAAGCAAGAATGTTGATTCTACCTATTATGGTACTGAGAAGAATACCATTAAGTGAAGAGAAACAATTCTTTGTCATTGGAACTCATAATTGGTTTTCAAGATATTGTGGTGAAAAATTAATACGAATATTTTGTGGCACTTCTCCAAATCCTAAAAAGCACTAATTTATTCCTCCACTGTTGTTCTAAGAATGAGATTACTAACAATTGTTAGAAGCAGTGTACCTGTGTGGAGACAAGTACTAAAACAAAAGATATAAGAAGTCGATGAGCCCCTTTGCTTTGCTGGTCCTCAGAACTAAGATACCAGAACTCCCAGAAAACATGACATTTTTAAGAAGAAAAAAATTGGCATAGATAGTATGTTTCTCATTGCTCTTGACCTCCCCTTTGTGGTTGTTTAATCCCTTCTGTCACAGCAGGAAGTAAACTCGTCACTGATGGTGAACTCTTCCTAAAAACTTCTTGTGCTTATACTCCCTTTCCTGGATACCTACTAAAATTCATGTATTATTTAAAACAATGAAAATCCCTTTCTTGATCTCAAATATATATATATATATGTGTGTGTGTGTGGCGGGGAGGAGTGTGTGTATACATTCTCCATTTGGTGTATATATATCAGAGTGGAGAATTTCACAAAACACACCAGCTCATAGTTCAATTCCCCACTCAAGTCATCATTGCTCCCACCAGCATTACAGGAGGAGTCTTTTGCTTCTTTATCAATATGACAAGAGGAGAATTTGCTTGTATTGGTGTCTTTACTTTGAAGTGAAGTGAAACCCCATCGCTTTTATTTTGTTGGTAAAAATCCTTAAGAACCCTCCTATCTTTGACCCCATATGGAGTCCTATAATCTAGTCTCACTTGGGGCACCAGAACCTTTTAGGCCATCACTGCTGAAATTGGTACTGGAAAGGAAAATAATATCTCTCAGAAAAGTCAGAGAGACTAACAGGAAATTGTGTGTGGAGAATATTAGAAAGAAAAAAGCTGAGAGGGATTTTTGTGTTTCATTTTTACTCGTACTTTTCATGTTAACTCTTTGCTGTTTACAATACTCTTGCTTGTTTTGTTTTGACTCGTGTTTTTGTGAATCAGCTTTAGGACTAAAGCACTGTAAAGCATGAAGAAAATAATTGTTTTTCAAAAGAGTTCCTTGGCAGTCTTTATTTCATGTATAAGACACACAGTCCAAGAGGTTTTTGCATGAACATCTAAGAAATGTAAAATGATGTTAGATTTTACATAGAAAACAACACTAAGGCTAAAGCAGTTACTAGTGCAGATTAGGGAGAAAATGGTTCTATTTTTATTTACATGTAGTACAGATAACCTTTATTCTTTATTTCTAAGTAAAACACATGTGTACATTTCTGAGTGTGTATAATAGTTAAAATAGAGATAAATGATCAGAAACCAAGAGGATAGATGATAAAAATAATTTTGTGAGGATAAGTGCTACAGTTAATTCCTAATTTGACTTTGAGGTTTTTGAGAGTCAGAGCAAAATAAGGGAAAGAAAATGAGGATTACGTCATTCCTACTATCAAAATTACCAAAAGAACAAATGCTTTTCTGGTAATAAATGCTAGTAGAAATTGTTCACTCAGATTCTCAAGTAAAGATTATTTGAAAGGATGTTCATATCGTGCTTCAACGGTAATGAACTCGCCTAGGATTCATGAGGATGCAAATTCAAACCCTGGCCTCACTCAGTGAGTTAAGGATCTGCCGTTGCTGTGAGCTGTGGTGTAGGTCAAAGACATGGCTCGGATCTTGTGTTGTTGTGGCTCTGGCATGGCTGTGGTGTAGGCCAGCAGCTGTAGCTCTGATTTGACCCCTAGCCTGGGAACTTCGTATGCCATGAGTATGGCCCAACAAAAAAAAGATTATTTGAAACATTCTTACTTAACTTTCAATGAGTTCAATTGCAATTATATTATAGAAATAGAGCTTAAAGGATTAGAGGGAAGAAGAGTTAATACATCTTTGTCAGATACATGTTTTGTAAATTTGCTTTTAGTAGGTACTGGAGAACATGCATTTAAGGTTTTAACATCCCAGCAAAGATCCCTTGTGGCAAAGCTGACATTTTGCTCTGAAACCTAATGGTGCCCAAAGAGAGAGTCACTCCAACCCAAAGAAGTGGCTTTCAGGAGTACCTATGCATGGGGTCAAAAGCCTCTCTGTCTCTGTTGGGATTTAATGCAGGAAACAGAAACCACTCTAGGTACTTCCAGTAGAAATGGATTTAGTGCAGGAAACCAGATGATCATACCGTAATTGGAAGGGCTAGAAAAGCATAAGTCAGGGGATTGCCACAGGTCTTTTGGTTTCAAGGTCATCTGTGAACCAGATTTTAGGAAATTACTTCTATCACTAATACATCTGTTACCATGAACATGGCTACTTCCCACACATGAAACTGCTGACTAGATAGAGAAACATAGAGTCCAGAGCTTGGATGTCAGCTGCCACTTCCACAAAAAGACAGCTTTCAACTTCAGTCTACTTTCCAAATGTCTCCCAAGTGCATATCATAATACATCCAGAATCCTAGCTGCCAAGGAATCTGAGAAATGCAAATTTTATCCTTCACCCCTTCGATATAGGGGAAGGAGACAGAGAGTAAGATATAAATTGATGCCAAATGCCCAAAGTTGGTATATAGCACATTCCCCCAAAGAGCTCTTATTCTGTGCATGCCCTTGGACAGGTCTTCAATTAAGACCTTCAAGTTCTGTACCATAGAACATGAAAGATGTTCTTTTCAGAAAACGTTAAGTGCTGTGTGCTACCCTTCTTTAGTTCCTGAATCAGACCTGACTCTTGTGGAAAGCACTTGTGTTACTCCAGTCCTCCTCATCTTCCTTCTCAATTGGCAATGAGAAAGATGAACCACAGTGGGTAAGGATGGTCAGGGTAGCTAAGAATGTGTCAGTATTGACCACTGGGAATCCGTGTGGTTCCTGAGCTGACCCTGCATCCTCTTGGCCTGGGATGCTGGTTCCCTGAATAGACTCAGTCTTTCTTGTTAATACTCCTTTGCAGCAAGTGAGTTATATGCTTCGAGGATGAATCCTAACATGAGAATCAGTTACCTGAATGAATGCATATATTTATTTCTATAATGAATATTTGCTAAAAACAGCAATTTATATTTTAGCAAAGCTTATCTTAAACTACTTTTTTAAGAAATTCCTGTCATGGCTTAGTGGAAACAAATCTGACTAGTATCCAAAGGACACAGGTTTGATCCCTGACTTCTCTCGGTGGGTTAAGGATCTGGTGTTTTCATGAGCTGTGGTGTAGTTTGCAGATGCGGCTCAGAGCTGGCGTTGCTGTGCCTGTGGCGTAGGCCAGCAGCTGTAGCTCCAATTGGACCCCTAGCCTGGGAACCTCCATATGCTGTGGGTCTGGCCCTAAAAAGCAGAAAATAAAATAAAATAATAAATTAATAAAAAAACATAGGCATTTGCATCATGGCTCAGCAGAAAACAAATCTGACTGTGATCCATGAGGTTGCAGGTTTGATCCCTGGCCTCACTCAGTGGGTTAATGATACAGTATTGCCATGTAGGTCAACAGATGTGGCTCAGATCTGGCATTGCTGTGGCTGTGGTGTAGGCCAGTGGCTAGAGCTCCAGTTTGACCCCTAGCCTGGGAACCTCCATATGCTTCGGAGCGGCCCTCAAATAAATAAGTAAATAAACAAACTACTGTTTTTACAGTAGAGGGCAACAAGATTCAATGGCCATTTAAAGCCTTTCCTGAGATGTTATAGATATGCATGTGTCTTATGTTTGTCATGATAGATATGAATCAGATCTTATCTGAGTTATTTAGATTTGTTTAAAGAAATGGCCTGTAAACCTAGCCTTCTTTTCTACCATTTACAGTTGGCATTTGATTAATCAGAAAATCATTCTTGCCTCCTTTGGTTCTGACAGGAGAATTGGGAACAGGATTTGAAGATCATTAACAGTATAGCTAGTTTAGACTCCATAAGTGACTCTGCATCTTCAATACAGTAGAATGTGAATCTATTCTCCATAATCTGTAGTCTGAAATGTAACATTCACAGCAGAGATTTGTCTGACAGCACCAACACAAGGTCAGTGTTGACAAAGGTGGCAAGAAAATGAAATGTCTAGTAGAAAGGTAGACCTGACAATGGAAATTACTCCTCTGGTAATTAATAGTAATTATTACACCACAGATGTGAAAATACTAGACCTTTTTACTTGACTTTCAATCAAGTGTAGTAGGTGGGATTTGGGGAGCTTTTTGGTTATTAATATGGCTTTTCCTTATTTGAATACAGACTCTTCTACTAACTTTGCTTGGTAAAAATCAGGGTTAACCCTTCAAATATTACATTCAGATTAAATTTGCTTTTTATACTGTCTAGAAGAGTTTGTCTTTTCGAAAAGCAAGAGATTATCATGTTTTATTAATTTCTTTTTATTTTCTAATTTAATATATTCACGTTTTAAGGAGACATCAAATAGAATAATTGTCTACTTGGAAAAGTTATTTCCCACATTACTAAGTCTTTAGTGTGAAGTGACAAGTACCTATCTCTAAAAGTGCTCCAAAGAGGGTGCATTTGCCCCATGGGGTGCACAAAATAATACATTAAGATGTAGGGTGGAAACAAATCCTTAGAAGTTTGTTTTAGATTCCTTTTTATTCTTATGTCATACTTTTCTCATTTTTTGTGACTCTTTTGTAATGTATGTATAAATCCAGCAATATATGAATGTAACTTAGCAAATATGCATACATTAGAAGTTTGTGCTCAAACAATATTTTAACAATAGAGATGCAAAACCAAAAGCTTTGAGGCCTAGCATTCTATATAAATGTTTGCCTACAAAATTTGCTGTGGTCCATCCTGTTATCAAATGAAATTAATCAGGAGCTCAGCAAACATCTTGAATTTTAATTGTTTTAATAGGTATAGGAATACGAGTCTTAAGATCAGAAAATTACAAAATTTTACTTCCAGAATGGGACTAGGGATAATCTTGTCCAACCTCCTCATTTTTCTTTTGAGGAAAATAAAACCTGGAGAGGTTAAGTAACAATATGACCTCTGGAGTTCCCACTGTGGCACAGTAGAAATGAATCCAACTAGTATCCATGAGGATGTAGCTTAGATCCCTGGCCTCATTCAGTGGGCCAGGGATCCAGCCTTGTATTGAGCTGTGGTGTAGGTCACAGAGGCGGCTTGTATCCCACCATTGTTATGGCTATCGCGTAGGCCGGCAGCTGTAGCTCAGATTCGAACCCTAGCCTGGGAACTTCCATATGCCATGGGTGCAGTCCTAAAAAAAGGAAAAAAAGCTATCTGTTTTTTTATGTGGGGTGTTTTTTTGTTTGTTTGTTTGCTTTTGACAATTACTTAAGTCATAACATGAACATAGCTGGTGTTGGTACCTGTCACCAACCATGTATGTGATAGAGACTTCTAATCAAATGCTTTGTGTGTGCCTGCTGAAGCTTCCATGGCTGTCGCAAGATCTCTGTGATACCATTAGTACAGAAAAGGCCAAGAAATGTATCTCAGGCTAAGAGAATACAGTTTTCACTCATCATTAACGTTCATATTCCCTATCCTTTCTAATTGAAATCTTTGGGCCTGATATTTCTGGCCCTGAATCTTTAGTTTATGCAAATTCATATAACTGCTTTTGCGTATTCTTGGAAATGTGTCGATTTGTTGGGTTAAAATAAACAGATTAAATTATAACCATAACTACATGCGGTTAACTTTATATTACAAGTCCATTGCAATGTCTCTTTTGGCTTCCAACCTTTGTGCTCTTTATTTTGCTTAGTGGATAAAGAATACTGACTTTATAGAATTGGGGGCTTTCTAGCTCAAGATATACTTGAGCTATGTATTGCCTTCATCTTCCTCAACCCACATGATACCCTACTCCTCCTGGCCACCCAGGCTGGCTTCAGATTCATACTGGGATAGCATTCCAGGTTCTTGTCCTCCCTGTCCCCATATAAAAACCAGTTCCTCCAGGGCACCAAGATAAGCTAGATTGGCCCTCTCCTGAAACTGCTCTTCTGAGCTGATCAGCACTCTCCCCATCAGCTGATGCAATGGTCCTCTTCCTGCTCTAGCTACCTGCAGTGCTTAGCATTTGACTCTTTACTTTTTTTTTTTTTTGCATTATAGCTGGTTTATAGATTTCTGTCCAATTTTCCAACTGCACTGCGTGGTGACCCAATTACGTGTACAAATATGGACTTGTCACATGTGATTAGACATAGTTCTCTGTACTATACAGCTGGATCTCCTTGCTTTTCCATCACCTAAGCACTAGTTAACCCCATTCCCTCCCACCCCCTCCCCCACCCCCTTGCCAACCACAAGTCTGTTCCCCAAGTTTGTGATTTTATTTTCTGTTGAGATGTTCACTTGTGCAGTATATTAGACTATAGTTATAAGAGATATCATATGGCACCTGTCTTTCTCCTTTTGACTTGCTTCACTCAGTGTGAGGGTCTCTAATTCTATCCATGTTGCTGCAAATGACATCATTTTATCCTTTTTTATGGCTGAATAGTATTCCATCGTGTATATATATACCATATCTTCCTAATCCAATCATCTGTCAATGGACATTTGGGTTGTTTCCATGTCTTGGCTATTGTGAATAGTGCTGTAGTGAACATGCGTGTGCAAGTGTCTTTTTCAAGGAAATTTTTGTCTGGATATATGCTCAAGAGTGGGACTGCTGGGACCCTTTACTTTTTTGACATTGTCTTTTCCTTTGGATTCTCCTGCAAAGCCTCACCATATTCTCTTCTTTCCTTTCTCACAAGATTAGCTGAATCTTCAAGGATTCCTTTCTTCTTTGCATCTCATTGTGTGAGCACACTTCAAGATTCCACCGTTAGCCACCTTCCCTCCTCTATTAGCTATGATCTCTACCAAACATAGAGCATCAGCAATCACCGTTCTGTCTCCAAAACTGACTTATTTCATACTCCCATGGTAAAGCCACAAATTCCTGCTATACGTATTTTACAAGAAATCTCAAAGTCACTATCTTTTACCCCAAACTAAGTCCTCTTTCTTCTGTACCAGGCCACATCATTAGGACACTTCAGCTGCAAAGAGCGTAGAATATCAGAGTCCCAGAACAAATTCATGAGTGGGAAATCCAGTCCAGAGCCACAAGGATTTACAAGAAGCAAGACACAGTAACTAAGACCAAAGCCATATAAGTGAATCACTTTGTAAATCACTTCATAAATGAAGGCTTATTAAGCTCAGAAGCTCTGCCCCAAGTTCAAAAGATCAGTCCTTTGAAAGGCATGCACATCTGCTCTTTTTAAAAAGTGTCCAATTATTATCCTTTGAGAATGGCCTGTTAACTCTTTTGCCTGACTTGATTCTCTCCCCAAGCAATAGAGTTATCTCTAAATCCTCTTCCATTCACTCTCTTTTAAATGGAAGTATAGCTGATTTACAATGTTGTATTAATTTCTGCTGCACTGTGAAGTGATTCAGTTATACATATATATATTCTTTTAAAAATATTCTTTCCCATTATGGTTTATCATAGAATATTGAATATAGTTCCCTCTGCTATACAGTAGGACTAGTTGTTTATCCATTCTGTATATAATAGCTTACTTCTGCTAACCCCAACCCCAAACTCCATCCCTCTCCCAACCCTCTGCCCCTTGGCAAGCACAAATATGTTATTTATGCCCAGTTAAGACCCAGCCACCAGGAGACATGCATGAATGCCCATTTCAATGAAATACACTTTCCACCAACCCCTTTACCTTTATGAGGAACAACATACTGCTCTCCCATACATCCCCAGCCTGTCGAATCCACAAGAACATTTGAAGTAATCATAGTTGTTGCTGGTTTTAACTTAGGAACTTAGTCTTAATGGTAGAGATTTTTATTATTATTTTATCATTTTTTCATATACTAACAAATAGGATTCTTTCTGATCTGGGTTTAGCACAAAGAATCCTAAAATGTCTGAATGAAAAGGCAAGTTAATTAACTGGTCAGGTGTGCTGGGGTCTGCTGCTGGCTATAGCTGCATTCTCAGTCACACATTTGGCTGGAATACACACCAGCTACCACCCTCTCTTCCAGGGGTTTGTTGGGATCCCCTCTCCCACCTTGGAGACTTCCCTGACAGACCTTTCCTGTACCCCTCACAGTGACCTCAAGACCTCACAGATAAAATGTTATTTCTTCTCCTATAAATGTTCGGCTTCTCTTAAACTAATAAAAGCTCTTCATTTTAAAGATGCAAGGGATGCCCTGAGAAATTAGGAATTCAGAAAGTGAGTATGCATATCCCAGTTGTAAAAAGACTGGAAGGGCATTTCAAACACAGAGAACAGCAGGCACAAAGGCAAGAGATTACCTGCAGTCGTAGGTGTTGAACTGTTCTAGCTCAACAGAAGCATTCGAAAATGATGGCAGAAAGTGCCTTTGATCTGAATGATAAATTAACAGTTAACTGAATGGTTCAGTTTATATGTGACTGAGTTTCACTTGAAGACCTCTATATTTAAGTGATTGGTTATTATCTTAAACTAACTCTTTGTTCAGCTATAGTGGTAACTGCCTTTACTCTAAAATGGAATCTCTTTTCCTTGCCAAGAAAGGAGTTGTTTCACTTTGCATCTTTGTCTTCCCTTTTGGTTCTTTCCATTTATGTTTTACAGACACATGGACACACCCTTTAAGCCAAGATTTCAATGAAAAACCTAGCCAATCCAGTTTTAACTTTTGTCATTGGTTGTGTTAATGTGGAGACAGTTGCCTTCTTGTTGCTCAATAGCGTGAGACATTGAATAAGGCTTGGGCATGTGCATGGAGCCAGCATGTCTGGCTTCAGCCACCTCCTTCTCCCGCATTGCCAAAGAAGCAGAAGCAAAGGAACCATCTCCTTATTGTTCTCTTGCATAAATGGGCCAACTGCCCATCAGGGGAGGGTGGTGCCTCAGCAGTTACATGACCTGCTATGGAAGGGTGGGGTTACCATCTCAAAATCCCTGCTCTTAAAAACTGGAGAAAGAGGCCCTTCAAAAAAGATTGATCTGTGAGCCTGCAGGCTGCAATTAATGGGAAAGGATTCTAGATCACTTCACTGCTAGCAAGGACAGCTGAAAAAATACAGTCCAGGCCCATAGGAAACATGAAGATGACCAGTCCCTCACCTTGCTGTCTGGCATCAAAAGGCCAGCTCATTTTTCTTTTGACCAGACACACACAATTGAGCTCTTTTGAATCTGACATCACAGAGGTTGAGACATATTTTTGCAGACTAGTTCATGATGACATTTATGAGCTGTATGCCTCACAGTGATCTCTCAGGGTGAGTGAAGGCAATCCAACCCGTGGAGAAACTGAAGTGTCAGGAGCCCCAGCACAGGCACCAGCAGGTAGAAGAAGCCCAAGAAGGGGAATGACAAACCAACAGAATATTCACACCAACAAATGTCACTCCTGACTGGGATGTATTTGTTTTTGAGTGGGAGAAGAAAAGTATATTTAGGGAGACAAGTTGGATAAAGATAAGCATGGAGGGAAAAAATATAGAAGGCAAATCTAAATCAAACCTATCTTTAATGTGCAGCCAACTCAAAAGCATGAAAAAGCGGATTCTAGGAGTATTACAAACATTCCTATATAGATCATGTTCCTGTTCCACTAACAAATAAGAGCTGCTTCCATCCAAATTGAGATTTCAAAGATACTAGATGTGTAGGCTAAATTCGGTTCCAGCCAAAGAAACAGCAGAAGTTCAAAGTCAGACTGATGTGTACCTGGTAGCTACAGGGATGACCCATACATTGCTCAGGTGGGTTTGAATGGTCACATCTCTGTGGGAGGCATGGTATCAGAGGACCTCTATATACCCTTTGGTTCAAAGAGCCTAGATAAGAAAGGTACTGTCTCTAAAGCATCATGTCACATTACTACCATACACGACTCTGGATAAAGATCTATTTTCCATTAAAAAAACTTTTAAATTTTTATTAAACTTCTGCAGCAAGATAACTGTTTTTAAACACATTACTTTTGGAGATGGTATAAGCAAATCTGTGAGACAAAGGCTAAGATGTGTCATGTCACTTTTTGAAATAAGGACATTTTTAACAGCAATTTTATTCCTCTTTAAAATGTTGATTCAATCCTGTTTGCCATCAATGAGTTATAAAGAGGCTGCATAGGATAGAAAAGAGACCATTGACAACCTTGTCAAAAAGGAGGTCATATCTCACCATGCCAAATGCAGGCAGGAATAAATTTGAGGTGCTGGGATTCTGCTTTTCAGGTCTTAGCACATGTTGTCTCTATTGTGAATGTAGCCTACTCAAAGCCATACTCTTCTTTTTTTTAGCCTTGTTAAGTTTTTCATCTGTGTGGGGCATTGGGAGTATGATCTCAGAACTCAGGTCGACCTGAAATTGGATCCTAGCTCCGAGTTTACAAACTGGAGACCTTAAACTTTCCTCCATTTTTCTGTTTGCTTTTTCAGAGCTTTCCTGTCTTGATCTATTAAAAATGACATAATGTAAATATGAGGGCAAACCAAAAAACTATGTTAAAGCAAACAGTGAATGTAAATGGCACCATGAGCCAATCGGCTGCCAAAAAAAGAAACTTGGGCACCATCCTTGACTTCTCCCTCTCTCTCTAATCCTGTGAATCCCTTACTCTCCACTCTCTGTCCCATTGCTTCATCCCATTGCTCGGTCTCCAGTCTCACCCCTTCCTGATGCATTCTCTCTGTGCTGCCATCATATTGTTCTTTCCCAACCACAAATGTGATCCTGTTGTTGCTCTCTTTGACTCCTCCAGTATCCTCCACTGAATGCAGGATAAAGTCAAGGCAACTTATTACCTGGTACATCTACCTCTCCAGTCTCACCTCTGGCTCTACCCTCCCCTTTCCCTTCCCACTCCTCCCCCAAGTCTTTGCTCAATCATTCTAGACTACTAATAGTAGTTAATATTAGAATTATCTAAGATTCCTTTTAAGTGCCACATCTTCTTGGAAACCTTCCCTGACACCCGCTCACCCCATCCAGTATGGATTGAGAGCTCTTTCCAAAGTTTCCCAAAGCACCCATGACCCCCTCAATTATAGCACATGTTTCTCTGGGTAGTGATTATGTGTGGGCTCCCTAAGGATAAGGATTGTCTTTTTTTTTTTTTTTTATCTTTGTAATCCTGACCTAGCACAGTACTTGGCACGTGGGATGTACTTCATGGCTATGAAAGAATAAATGAACTCATACAGCTAGCATAGGGTCAAATGCATAGCTCGCATTCAGTGAGTCTGGTTTCCTTCCTTTCTTTGTTTCTCGGATAAGGTCCAGAATCAAAGGATTTCTGAAATGGTGACTGTTCTGCAGAAACTACTGTGAAGTTTTCTCCTCCTTTGATACATAGCAGGACATAAGTACCTGCTTTTGATACCTTTCCTTCCCATCTCTCTAAATACACATGAGTCATCTCTAGCAACTCAGAGAGATCCCTTAAACCAACTTTCCCTTCCACAGAATCTCTAGACATCAGACCCTTGGATTCTCCAAGAGTCATCTGAGGAGCTTGTAAAAATACAAATGCCTCTGTCCCACCCTCTGGGCAAGTCTGGGGTGGAACCCAGTGATTATAATTGTCAAAGCTCTCCCCAAAGTGATCCAGAAGTTCTGCCAAAGTTGGGAGCTACTGCCCATGGGTCAGACCTAACAGTTTCAAACTTTAAAAGGAAATGCCACTTAGCCTATGTCTCCGTCCCTCATGCCACTTGGCAGTAAGCCAGGCACACTTGCTCCTGCCAGGAGAGGAAACAAAAAGAAGGTGTGTATTTTTATTCATGTGCTTATATCTATCTTGTGTTATTCCAAAACAACTTAGGATGCCCTGGGACAATAATCAAATAGGAAATTATGGAACCTCACATAGTTTAATCCATCAGATGGCCAATCCTCCCTAAAGGAAAGAATTTACTTCCTGTGACTTTGAACAGTATCCTCTTGCAATATCATATCTTTGTTTCCTGATGTCATTCTTCATGAAGTTGTACAACTTTGGGACCTTGATGCTTCTGAGGAAATTCAGCATTTTCTTGTGCTGTCAGTTTGTATGTCTGCGGCAGAGAAATGGTCTTCTTAGTTCTTTTTTCTTCACTTTGGTGCCATCAATGTTAGTCTGCAAATGTGATTTCCACAGTCCAGTAGGAAGATCTTCACCATACCACCCTGAATCCAGAGCTTATGACACTGATCAGGAAAATTTCTAGGACTGACATGATCCTGTATCCTGTCCTTGATTCCTTCCCAAAATTCCCAAGTCCATGGGGATTTTTCTTGCAGAGTGAGCAGTAATACTAGCCATACCCCTCGGTGCAGGAGCTCATTTCCTCCATTGTTGCATATTAATGCAAAACTAGGGCTACAAGATGTAGAGCCTAGGAAGACCTTCCTTGACTTAAAATTCCTCTCTTGTAAGTTGATCCAGTTTATTTTCTCCCCGTTCTGACAGTGACCACTGGCAATGCATGTGACAAATGAGAATTTCCTCAAGTTCACCAGTCTTGGTATAGAGAAACCCCAGCTACAGGATATAACCCTAGTTAGGTGGCCAGAGAACCCTTCTTTCTAAGTCCCTCCTGCCCCACACTGTGATCCCAAGGGAAAAACCTTGTGCACTTGCACAAATCCCCTACAATTAAGACCCAGCCACCAATACACATGCATGAAATTCATGGAGGAAATTTCCTGTTACTGTTTTATGGGGCCATTGTCCTTTGACACGCCAATAATTTCCAAACTGAAGTGAGGGTATAGGAAGTATCCTCCCCCCACAGCCATCACACCCTGCCATGAGGCCACAAAACAGTGCTGCCTTATGACTTAGTTTCAATATTTTTCCAATCCGATCTCAATATTTTTCCAATCCAATCTCCTGAGGACTCTGGCCCTGGTCCAAAAGTGAAGGGATCACATACAGTGATGGTGCCAACTTCTTTTGATGCCCTTGTTTTAGAAATTTCTCCTCTGAATGAGTTATTTCCTCATTTAGTACATTGGCGCAGGCCTTGAGGGTCATTATTAGCTCCTAGGGATTTAAGGCCAGGAGGCTGAGGTAGCTTAGTAGCTCTGTCTAGTCATTTCTCCTCCTCATGAGGCTTTTTTCCCCCACTTTTTTAATTTTTTGTAATTACTCAATGAATTTTATTACATTTATAGTTTTATGACAATCATCACAACTAAATTTCATAGCATTTGCATCCCAAACCCTCAGTGCATCCCCCCACTCCACAACCTGTCTTATTTGGAAACCATAAGTTTTTCAAAGTCTGTGAGTCAGTAGCTATTCTGCAAAAAGTTCATTGTGTCCTTTTTTTAGATTCCACATGTAAGTGATAGGACTTGATGTTGGTGTCTCATTGTCTGACTGACTTCGCTTAGAATGATAATGTCTAGGTCCATCCATGTTGCTGCAAATGCTGTTATTTCTTTCCTTTTAATGGCTGAGTAATATTCCATCTTCTTTATCCACTCCTCTGTCAATGGACATTTAGGTTGTTTCCATGTCTTGGCTACTGTGTAGAGTGCTGCAATGAACAGTGGGGTACATGTATCTTTTCAAGTCATGGTTTTCTCTGAATAGATGCCCAGGAGTGGGATTGCTGGATCAAATGGTAATTCTGTTTTTAGCTTTTTGAAGAATCTTCATACTGTTTTTGACAGTGGCTACACCAATTTATTTTCCCACAGTGTAATAGGGTTCCCTTTTCTCTACACCCTCTCCAGCACTTCTTGTTTGTACACTTTTTGATGATGGCCATTCTGGCCAGTGTAAGGTGGTACCTCATAGTGGAAGTTATGTCTAACCTTGTGGTGGGCATATATTGCTTAGATCTTCATCCTGTGATTTCAACTCTGCTCCCTACCTCACTGTATAAAAAAAAAAAATTCATTTATTCATTCATTCATGCAACAAACATTCACTGAGAACCTTGTATGTGCCAGGCACCGTTCCAGGTGCTTGATCTATTCAGTGAGCAAAACAGGTTAAAAATACTTGCCCTCTTGGGGCCCTCTTAGCCAGTGTAGAATTCTTAAGGGGTATGTTCTAGAAATTGCAATTAGAGGAATATGAATGGAACAGAATGAAAGAGGGAGTAGGAGACAGACTATACAGAGTCTTGGAAGACATTGCCAGGCCTGAGATATTGTTTTTTACAAAATAGATTCTCATAAACTTAATATTTTCAACCTTGTAAAATAAGTGCTATGGTAAAAATAATAGAGACTCACAGATATATGAGAACTCTTTTTTTTTTTTAGCCAACATTGTCAATATCTGTTTCAGTGAAAACTGTATTAGAATAGCAATATATAAATAATGCTGATAAGCATGATTTGACTTTCAACTCCTTTCCCTTTCCACTCCTTCTTCAGGGCCCTGAATAATTCACTTAGAATATCCACCCATATTGCTGAGGTTTCCCTATAATTCTGGGGAATTGGCTTCAATTCTGGGGTCATGCAGAGCCTACATTTCATGGAGGAAAGTTTGATCACTTAAAAAAAAATCAAGTTTTCCATGTGCAGCCTTTTAGTTTTCTACAGAAGAACAACACCTCCGTGGAAACAGGAGGCCCAAGCTAGGAGCAACTGCTAACAACACTTGACAACTTGGAGAAAGCAAGGAGATATAAAACCAAGGCCTACAGCCAGTCCTTCAGCAAATCCTATCAGCATTTCTCTCAAATGTATCCCCAATCTAACTGTTTCACCTCACCCCACCACTGCTGCTCAAGTCTTCAGCCCTCACCTTGACTACAACAGCTCCTAAGTGGTATCTAGCATGCTGACCTCCCAGCCTGCCTCCTGGAGAGTGGGATGTTAGCTGAGCATGGTGCTAGAGAAGGAGGGCAGGACCAGCTGGTCTTGGGTAGTAGCCCTTGAGAGCCACATGAGGAGTTTGGATTTTTTTTCTGAATGGGATGGGAAACCACTGTGTAGTTGTGATCTAGAGAATAACACCATCCCACTTTTTTTTTTTTAAAGCACTCTAGTTGCTGCCTGAAGAGCTGATTGTAGTAGGAGGTGAAGCAGGAGACTAGCCAGGAGGACGCTGTGGCAGAAGTGAACAAAGACCTTGGGGTTCTCTTGTTTTTCCTTGAAAACTTCAAGCTCCTTCTTACACAAAGACCTTTGCTCTTCCTGTACCCTTGGTCTTGAATGCGGTTTTCCCAGATCATCAAAAGCCTCATTGTCTCCATTTATTCCTGCCTTCACATAAATGTCACTTCCACAGAAGCTTTCCCTGACCACTGCACCAAAGACAACTCCCATCTCTACCAGTCATTCTCTATCCTCTCACTTCTTACTCCTATTATGTATTATTTCTTGATATTTTACTTAGTATATATCTTTGGTTTTGTTTACTCTATATCTTCTACAAGAGTTTACATTCTATGGGGCAGTGATCATGTCTCCCTTCTTTGCCTGGCACAAGTGAACATGACAGGGACTCAGTAAATTTTTGCTTCGTGCATGGGTGGATGAACGGATGGATGGATAGATGAATACATCTGTCTGTTTGCAGCATGGCCTGAAACAAATTAAATGAGACCAAGTTCTATTTAGAAACTTGGAGGAGTTCCCGTCGTGGCGCAGTGGTTAACGAATCCGACTAGGAACCATGAGGTTGCGGGTTCGATCCCTGCCCTTGCTCAGTGGGTTAACGATCCGGCGTTGCCGTGAGCTGTGGTGTGGGTTGCAGACGCGGCTCGGATCCTGCGTTGCTGTGGCTGCGGCGCAAGCCAGTGGCCACAGCTCCGATTAGACCCCT
>PVHT020000174.1:4004609-4051874 GCA_004024745.2 Catagonus wagneri | reverse complement strand
TGCTCAGTGGGTTAACGATCCGGCGTTGCCGTGAGCTGTGGTGTGGGTTGCAGACGCGGCTCGGATCCTGCGTTGCTGTGGCTGCGGCGCAAGCCAGTGGCCACAGCTCCGATTAGACCCCTAGCCTGGGAACCTCCACATGCCGCGGGTGCGGCCATAAACCCGCGGCCATAAAATGACAAAAGGCAAAAAAAAAAAAGAAAAAAAAGAAACTTGGAAACTTAGAAAACACTTGTATTTCCAGAAGAAGGAAATAATATGTAAAAAGCACCAAAGATTGGTATATAATACTTACTCATTTTTATTGAGGGCTCACTATATTCTATGCAGTGCTATTTTTACTTAGTTTGATTTAAACCTTCAGCAGCCTTAAGAAGTAGATTTTATTATCCTGATTTTTACACGAGGAAACTGAAACTTGGATACCTGCCCATTATGGACTCAGGAACACTTGTAAATTCATTGCCTTCCAATTCTGAGAAGCCCTTGAAAGAGAAGCTTTAGCCTTGAAAAAGAAAGTTGGTGATAGGCTTGTTTAAAAGCTGAGAAGTTGTTAGAGTTTTAAAGCCTAAATTGGAACTGGTGTCAGCTGATCCGACAACCTTCCTATTTTTTTATCCCAGATAATCCGGTAATCTCCCAGTGATGAGCAGAGCGTGTACACTCCATTAATACTGGGTGCAATTAGATGCCACTGCCTGCAGCCTCAGGTGCCCAGCAGGAAACCATAATTGACAATACAGATCTGAGTGAGGCAGCACAGTCACAGGCCAGTCACCTTTCTCATCCACCTTCCTCATGGAGTTTACTGCACTGATTTGCGCTCACTTCTTCTTTGACCAAAGACTAATGCCCTGGACTGGACATGCCTAGATCCAATTCTGTTTCTAACCCAGAGGATTCCTGAGCCGATTTATGAATACCCCACTGAATCTCACCTGAAAAATTAGACAGAATGCCCTCTCTCTCCTTCCCTCCCGCAATGAGCTAATACCTCCCAAATATGTGAAGTTCCTCATAGGAAGGACATGTGTAGAGTCCAAGTTAATAGTGTGAGCATCAAATTTGGAATTTAAAAATGCACTGGGAGGAGTTCTCATTGTGGCTCAGTGAAACTAGTATCCATGAGGACATGGATTCGATCCCTGGCCCTGCTCAGTGGGTTAATGGATTTGGTATTGAGGTGAGCTGTGGTGTAGGTCACAGATGCAGCTTTGACCCTGCATTCCCGTGGCTGTGGTATAGGCTAACAGCTGCAGTTCATATTCGACCCCTATCTTGGGAACTTCCATATGCCATGTGTGTGGCCCTAGAAAAAAAGGAAAAAAATGTACTAGAAGAAGCTGCTATTTGCAGATTTACTTAAAATTTGCATCCTTAACAATATAGTCATATAATCAATTTGATTTTTATCAATTTTTTTTCTTGTTTCTAATCACAGAGTCAAGAAATTCCCCTTTCTGAAAACACTGTGTATAATTTATTTATAATTTTAGGTTCTTCACAATTAGAATTTGGTGTTTATATTTATCCCTTTGAATATTGATGAGAAAGTTTTTATTTCTATCTAGTATCCTAGTAACTTGAGCATGTCTCCCCTGACCCCACCTTGTATGAATTAGGAACTAGCTAATTCACCTCTTCCTATTTTTAGAGCTTGTTGTTTAAAGATTTTATCATGAAGGAATTACCTTTTATAAAGATTTGGCAGCTTTTTTTCCCCTTTTTTGCTCCTCTTTCATTAGGAAAACAGAAATGAATTCTTTTCAGAGGCACACATTGATTTGTAGGAAGGCGGTCTGAGAAGCAATTTGTTTAAGAGTAGATATTGTGGTCTGTATAGAAAAATGTACCGAGATCTCTTTCCAGGGTAAATTAGGAGGATATGTGGGTCTAATCCTGCACATCTAATGGGTACAAAGCTTTCTTTTACTTCAGGGCCTGAGGCTGTTTACAAATAAACACAGACCAAGGTGATATTTTGCCCAAGACAACGCTACGAGGGGAACTACAGTCTTTTGCTTAATGACCTATTTGAAATAATACACCACCACACATACACTTGATTCGGGACAGAATGCAATGCCAAGTTGGGTGGGCCAGTACTGAATACAATGATGAAAGCCCTTCACAATGGTTTCCAAGCAATGGGAACCAGAAACACTAAAATCAAGTCATACATTCACAGAGCTATGAGAGAAGGGGCTTCTAGCGATGAGCCCCCATGGAAAAAGGCTGCCCTGGCTCCATGGCCTTAAGCACAGCCCTGGGAACCATTAGAGAGGGGCTCTGGCAGATTTCAACTGACACATGAGTGAATGGCAGGAGGCAAAGGAAGGAAGCTGGGGCCCACCTCAAGTCTGACTTCAGAGATGCAAGGGCATTACACACACACACACACACACACACACACACACACATGTACATGCACACACATACTCACACACCAGTAACTATCTTTAGGAAGGCACAGTTCACATTTTAATGATAAGCAAATATTTTAACAGTAAACCGTCCCTTCTCTTAGAGATGGGAAAAAAATGAGAGCTCTTTTCAAGGAACAAAGAAGAGTACAGACCTGAACTCCCAGATATGTGAATGATCTGTTGATGGACATGATCAGCTTTTGGTTTCACTGTATTTGTTGTGCTTCAAGGAGCTCTGAGCATGTGACTTAGCATACCTATGTAGGGACGGTATATCAGTAAAAGACCAAAGTGGGAGGATGCAGCACAATCCTAAGCTAGTCAATTTTCTTCCTTAATATCACTCAGCTTTCAAGAGTCCCCTGGTGGCATAGCAGGTTAAAGATCTGGCGTTATCACTGCTGTGGTGGGGGTTCAGTCCCTGGCCTGGGAACTTCCACATGCCACTGTCACAACCCCACCTCCCAAAAAAAGCATCCCCTCTCTCCTACACGCAGCATCAGTAATTCTGAGTCCTCTCCGACAACTCTCAGTCAGGCTCACTCATCCCCCGCTCCATCCCCTTGCCCTTCACCACGTGGCATGCTCTTCCCCCCCATGATCTTTCCTATTATCCATAGGAGCTAAAATGTCACCTCCTAAGAGAGACCCTCCCTGACCACACTGTCTAAAGATTACCTCTCCTTTTATTCTGTTTACAATATCTTGTTTATCTCTCTCATTGCCACTTTTCTAATCTGCAGTTCTTTTTTTTTTTTTGATGTTTTATGCCTCTCTCCCTTTTTGAGCATAAGCAGTTTTTTGTGAGGGACCATTTCTGTTTTATCACAATCCTCCAGTCTCAGCTCAGTGACTGGCATGTAGAAAATATTCAATAAATATTTGTTGAAGGAATGAAAAGACTTAGCTGTAGTCTCACCTTTTCCATTTCGTAGTGAATGAACTAGTCCACCGTCCATTTCACTTTTCTGGTAAATAAAGCTCTTGAACTGAGTTCTGCATCCACATCATGTTGTACTTCAATATACGGTGTTGATGGTACAATAGTCATGTCATTTGATCCCATTTATATGCTATAGGGATTAAGGATCAAATTTCATACTCTTATTTTTTTCCCAAACCCCTAGCATAGATCTAGATTCACTTGTCTTGAAGCTTGTGTAAGAGAAATGTTACCTCTGGGGAGAACAGTCTTTTCCCCAGAACAGTCCTTCCCCCATAAGCCCTCTAGAGAGCTGCAGACCTAATGTGCAGATACTGCTCTAAGAACATGATGTGAAACACCAGGCCCTAGTTTCAAAGTGTCAGAAGAGCAAACTGTCACTTTGAGGAGAGCAGGTTTGCTTGTGGTAATCTTGAGCTTCATATAAACATTTCTCATTTCAGGCATACTATGAAAAGTCTAAACAGCTCTAAATTAAGAGCTGATTATAAATTATTTCAGATTTCCTCCTGTTGCTTTCAGATTATTTGTTTAAAGGGTCTGGTAAATGCCAGACCTTTATTATGATGACAAATGTCCTGCCAAGAGAAGCAGGGGCGGGGGAAACTCATAATTATTCTGCACGGAAATGCAGGTGGCTCTGCCCAGCAAAGCAGACGTCCCCCTAGGTAGCCTGTCACTTTTAAACCTTGGAAAGAGCTCTTTTTTAAGATTAGGACTTGCTTTCAAAATTACTTTGACTAAAAAGTCAAGGCCTATCGTCCTGCTAACATTTGCTCTGTGTTGTCGGTCTTTGGCAGTCAGCAAAATGACCCCCAAATGCCAGAATCCAAATGAATAATTCTGGCATTGCCACTCTAGAATACATGCTTGGTCTTTAAGACAGGGAGTCCCGCCACCTGTTAGATACTTTGGGATGAGGCAGGAAAAAGATGGCAGTGTACAAAAAGAAAAAAAAATCCATTTATTTAAGCATCAACTCTATATTTTCAATTCAGCCAAAATGGGAATTCACAGACCTGGCTCAGTTTTAACTAGAGGGAAAAAAAATTGCAAAAGAAAAGGAAAGAAGCATTCATTTTTCATCTGAGCCTTAATCATGGAAGATGTCCCTAAATCTCAATTCTAGCACACTAATACTTTCAAGACTTTATTTGTAGTGTGCTCTTTGGAAGCATTGCACACATACATATACACACATACCACCACCCTCACATGTCTCAGAGATCAAATTAATATCTCAGGCTACGAGCAACTCTGATTAATTCCTAAACTACTTTTGCTCTAGAGATTCCCTCAAGGAATCTAAGTTGGGCTTAACCCTGAAAACATGAACGAGACCTCATATCCATGTGAAATAAAGCTGTGTACTGAGTGGATATATGATAAAAACAAAGTAATGAAGAAAATAACAATTGTACTTTTTTTTGCTTTTTTTTTACCGCACCCACAGCATTTGGAAGGTTCCCAGGCTAGGGATCAAATTTGAGCTACAGCTGCCAGCCTACATCACAGCCACAGCAACGTGGGATCAGAGCCACATCTGCAACCTACATCACAGCTCATGGCAACGCCGAATCCCCAACCCACAGAACAAGGCCAGGGATCGAACCTACATCCACATGGGTACTAGTACGATTCGTTTACACTGAGCCACAATGGGAACTCCACAATTGTGCTATTTTTTGAGCACTACTATGGACTAAATTATGTTCCCTTGAAATCCATACGTTGAAGCCCTACCTGCCAGTGTGACTGCATTTGGAGATGGGCATACCAGGAGGTTGTTAAGGTAAAATCAGGCCGTGGGGTGGGGTCTTAATTCAGTAAATCCAGTGTCCTTTTAGGAACCAGTGTTCTGATAAGCAGAGACATCAGAGAACTCTCTTCTCTACACAGGCGCACGGAGGAAAGGCCATGTGAGAACTCAGCAATAAGGCAGGCATCTGCAAGCCAAGGAGAGAGGCTTCACCAGAAACCAATCTTGACCTTGATTTTGAACTTCTGACCTTCCAGAACTTTGAGAAAACAAATTTGTTAAATCTCCCAGTCAGTGGTATTCTGTTATAGCAGCCCAAGCAGACTAAGACAAGCACAATCACTATTGCTTAGTGATTACCAAGTATTTCATATGCATCATCTCTTTTAATCTTCATAATAAACCCTATAAGTTAGGCACTATTCTTAGCCCTGTTTTAAACATGAGGAAACTGAGGCCTAGAAGGGTTATGTAACTTGCCCAAAGTTACACATTGTGTCAGATCTCTCTGATTCCAGATAGTACTAGAAGAAGTAAATAAAATTAAACATCTTTAAGATATGTCAAAGCTTGGGAGTTCCCGTTGTAGCTCAGCAGTAATAAAGCCAACTAGTATCCATGAGGACTCAGGTTCAGTCCCTGGCCTCACTCAGTGGATTGGGGATCCGGCATTGCCGTGAGCTGCAGTGTAGGTCCCAGACACGGCTTGGATCTGGCAGGGCTGTGGCTGTGGTGCAGGCCGGCAGCTGTACTTCTGATTCAGCCCCTAGTCCAGGAACTTCCATGTGTCCCAGGTATAACCCTAAAAAGACAAAAAAAAAAAAAAATATATATATATATATATATATATGTGTGTATATATATATATATACACATATATATATATATATATATATCAAGGCTTAAAATTTATTATGGCTCATATGTGGCATTTATTCCTTCTATTGATAGTGCTGGACTTTTGTCAATTGTGCTAAATGGAATTTAACTGATAATCCCAATCCAAATTAAGCAACATAATGAGCTCACAATTCTCACATTTAATCAATACCCACTAGGGAACAGTAAGATTATCATTTTTCTCACACTGTTTTGTCTTTAGAGATGGTGTAATCTGTTATTGAGTGTAAAGTAGTAGGTGGATTTAAATCTTTTTATTAAGCAATATTGTCATGTACTACAGTCATAGCTGCAAATTTTGACTCATCCGTTGAGAAATGTGCTGTTGATTCTAAGAAGCCTGTTTCTTAGTGCACATAATTTAATGCGAGGAACAAGATGATCAAAAAAAGTATCCTAAAATATCTATTTTTATTTGGCATACTATTTATTTTCCAAGAATGCTAATGAATTACATAGTTTTTATACATGGAGGACCCATGTAAAATAGGAACTTTGAGAATGTAATCCCTTGAAAGGACACCAGAATGGTGATAAACCCAGACTTGTTGTTACACAAATATTGGCTCCATTTATTGCATTACTACCTGCTACTAGTGTAGCCCAAACAAGTCCAGTTTCATCACGTATGAAATGCAAATAATATATCAGCCTCCAAATGTGATTATAAGGGAGTTCCCATTGTGGCCCAGCAAAACGAATCCAGCTAGTATCCATGAGGATGCGAGTTCAATCCCTGGCCTAGCTCAGTGGGTCAAGGATTCAGCATTGCCATGAGCTGTAGTGTAGGCAGCAGATGCAGCTTGGATCCAGAGTTGCTGTGGCTGTGGCTGAGGCATAAGCAGCTGTAGCTCTGATTAGCCTAGGAACCTCCATATGCTGCAGATGCAGCCCTAATAAAGCAAAAAAGAAAGTAAGTGATTATGAGAATTGAATGGATTCATGTTTATAGAGAGCTCAGCATTTTGCCTGGCAAGTACTACATGTTTAGTCAATGTTAGCCATAGTTACTGACATCTGAATCAGGTTTGTTTTTCTCCCACAATTTATTTATGCAGCCATTCAGTATATCCTGGCAAAGCACTTCTTTTTGGCTCATAGGTGTGATCAGAATAGACCCTGTAGGCACATTCAAGGTTATCTTCAAAGCCCTCAGAAGGTGTAATATGAGGGTTTGGAAAAACAGAACTAGAAGTAGAAAAAAATCATTTTTCACAATGAAGAACAGTTATTTTCCAGCTCCCAAGAGACTTGCCAACAATAAACAGCAAGAAGTAGGAGATAATTACACTCTACATGAGACAGCTATTGATAAAAGAGTTTTAAATGATACACAGCAAACAGTATTGGATCCACCAGCACAATAGACAGATGCAAGCCGGTCTAAAGTTGATGGGGATGCCTTAACAAATACCGCAGAAAGTCATTAAAATGAGCTTGAACCCCAGTTACATAGACCTAGGCATTAAATTAGCACCAGCTAAAGGCCGGGGCAGAACCAGGCCTGAACAGAACTGATCAAGTAACAAGCACATGTAAACTGTGACCCTCAGCGTGGATGCTGTTGTCCCTCTGAGTCCGGGTTGCCCTGACAGCAAATCATCACCTTGGTGACCCCAATGGGAGAGGACAGACTGGTGAAAGCCTTTAAAGGTCAGAAAAGCCTACCTATGACTTAGACTATGTGGCAAATAACAGTTAACTATACCCCGTAATCTGTGTTTCCCCTTCATGGTCCTGAGTTGTGGCAATGTAAATTGTGCAGCCAGGAAGATAATCCCTACCCCACCCCATCCCCCACCTGCATCTTGGAAATGCCCTGTACCTGAGTTCTGGCCAAAAGGATGTGAGTAGAAGTGATGTGTTCCACTTCCAGGGCCCACTTGCCCCATGATGCTGTTCTCCTCCAGCCACCAGGCAAGAAAAGCCCTTCTATGATAACTTGGAAACTAAATACTGAAAACTGCAGAAACTTCAAATACTTGGGTCCCTGAATAATGAGAAACACCCCCTCCTCCTCACTCCTTGTTTGCTTTAAACAACTCAGGACATTTTATGGGCAAGAAACAAACTTCTATTATGTGTAAGCACTTAAACATTTTAGAATCTGCTTGTTGCAACAGCTAGCATTATCCCAACTTGCACAAGTTATAAATATCTAGCATGTGACTATTGCTAGAGAGAGAGAGAGAGCACAGGAATTTCAACACTTTCTCTGTTCTGTTTTCCTTTTCTATTCTGATCTTGCTTTCAATTCCTAAAAGCCATAACTAGCATCAGAATATTGCCACTCTATTGAAATGTAGTGAGAATGAATAAATAAAATAAAACTTGACTTACCACTCAGCTCCTTGGGGTAAAAAGTGTAGTAACCTAAGTACAGGATAAACACTACCAGGTTTTAAGGTACCTATTAAACACAAATTGAGTAGAAGTCAAGTTATATAGAACTTAAAATTATCTAAAACCCAAGCATCCCAACCTACCTAAGTATGTACAAAGTGAGTGTGAGCAGCATTCGCTTGTATATTAAAGAAGCTAATGGGATGGTTGGGATGCTTACTCTTCTTGAGTTGCATTAATAACTAGAGTAAATGACTAACTCTGCAATAACAATCTTTCTCATAGAAACGTGAACTTCTAGTTTTGGTGTTAGCTAGACATATGTAAATCTCTGTAATTTTTCTGTCAAAGGTGATGGCAACCTAACAATTTTCTATGGGTGTTACTTGAAGATGGAGGTACCACTAATGGTGTCTCCAGGCTTTTGTGCTGATTTTAAAGACTCAAAATTTATTTTGAACATATTTATACTAATTTGATTTTCTGGTGATATCTGTTAAAGGTGAACCGACATTATGTTTGATCCAGGTTTCATTAAAGCAGACAAATACATGGTAGCTTAAAGAGAGGTCGAAGTTAGCAAAAATTGGAAGATGAATTATTTGTCACCTGATGATCATAATGTAGGAAAATACCCAATCCTAGAACTTTGGCTAGCACCAAGTCATTAAAGATGGATCCCTTCATGCCTCTGGTTTCTTTGTACTACTATGATTCATTCATTCACAAAAGACTTTCTGTGCCCCTGAGCTTGAAGCTGGGGGTCAGAGATGCCTAAGATACAGTCTTTGTTCTCACAGAGCCACAGAATAATAGAGAGGGAGTCATATAAATACGTGACCATAAGATGCAACAGTACATCTAATACAGCTGTGTACAATGTCTGAATGCATCCCAAGCTCCATCATTGCATCATAGGCTATTAGGGGATAGTAGCTAAGGGGAAATATTCTATGTTTTGCTATCTATGCTGCAAATTTAATCTGAGGTTGTAAGGTTGTTGAGTTCATCTCAACTTCCCATTGTCTATTTCAACTTTGCCAGCCAGAATAATACTATGGACCTTTCTTATAATCTGGAAATTTTAGACGCTCAGGTAAAGAGGCTGCCATCTTGAATTGGCTTGAATTCATGTCATTCTCATAAGTGAAAACTCTTATTTACATGATTTCTGGCCTCTGATTCACACTTCGCCACAGTATTAAAAGCCTAATGTCCCTTTCTATTTTTCTTTTATATATTCATGCTTGGGCTACAAATGTTAGTGGTTAAAAATAGAGGTACTGAAGTAAGTGGTAGCCATCTGGCCTGGCCAACTTCTGAAAAAAAAAAACTTCCTGTAGAAGATAGGGCCTTCTTGGGATGACACCTGTGCCCCAGGGAAATTGACATATTATTATAAGCAGGGGGGAAAAAGTCATTTTACCACATGGGAGTAATTGTTAGCAGGCACAAGATCATGTAATACACAGCAATTGTGGATTTAAGGGCAAGATTCCAAACCATGATATAAGTCCAGTTGTCTCTCCAAGGTCAATGGGGTAATGTCCTTGCTTATTCCAGCTCAGAGCTAAATTAACTCCGTAAACTCTGAGTACAGGTTCTGTCTTTTGTCTGTAGGCATCAGAATTTAATATTCTGAAGGGGAACAAGTGATTTAATGTTTAATGGAGTGTTTGTCCTTCTTTTCAGCAGACTGCAAACACATCTTCCTTTGCAGTGCACCCCTCTGAAAAGAGACCCAGAGAGGTAAGAGTCTCTGCTGACAGCCTTTTTTTACTTTGTTCAGAGAAATCTGTCAGGCATGGTGTTATAAGAATACCTGGCCTGCCCGCAGCTATGCTTCACACAGAACTACTGCAGCATAAGGTTTAAATCACCATGTTCCATGAGGCCAGTAAGTGCTACACAGTGTTTTTCTCTGAGGTTCTCTCTACTAGCCACCAAAATGGTGAGAAAAGCCATTCAAATGAGTTTCGCCTTATGGAGTGGGGATGGGGGGTGGGGTTTCCTCATGTATCAAGGCAGTGAATTGATTGACTGCATTTTTACTTTTCAATCAGTTGTTTTGAAGGAGAGGGTCAGACAGTCTGTCCCCAGTTGAATGCTACTGTCATCAGAGTGAAGGAAGCAGATTTCAGTGGCTGCAGTGCCATGTTCAGCATCAGGTTGCTTAGGAGCAAAATGATTATCGTCTGGGAGCAGCAGTGTTCAACTATGAATTTTGTAGGGTATCTCCAAAATACCTCTTGCCCTGTGAAGTTGCTGACAGAGATAACTGGAGCTCCAATATGATAAAGGTTAGTAATGCAACCTGGGAATGGTGAACTTACTTGAGGACCCTTCCATTTTGGCTTCACATCTTTAAGGCTCTGCCTAAACGATCTAAAACTTAGGATCAATGATTGGTCCATCCATAATAAAATTAGATTGTGATGATGGTTGCACAAATCTATAACCATACTTTTAAAACATATACACTTACAATGGGAGAATTTTATAGTATGTAAAATATGCCCAGTAAAACATTAATAATTATGTTTACAATAAACAGTATTGTTAAATAAGCAATAAATAACCAATTCGATATTTTCAGATCGTAACAACTAATTTGAATTAACTTCATGCCCAGCTCAATCAGTCATGAAGAAATATGCCATTAATATGGTCCCTAGGAGTTCCCATCATGGCTCAGTGTGTTAATAACCCAACTAGTATCCATGAGCATTGGAGTTTGATCCCTGGCCTTGCCTCAGTGGGTTAAGGATCTAGCATTGCCACAATCTGTGGTGTCGGTCACAGATGAGCCTCAGATCCGGCATTGCTGTGACTCTGGTGTAGGCCAGCAGCTGCAGTTCTGATTCAGCCCCTAGCCTGGGAACGTCCATACGCTGCAGGTGCAGCCATTAAAGAAAAAAAAAATTCAGTTCTTGACGAAGAATGAAAATAAGAACAATTTCACAAATGACCACAGAAGGACCATCCCTTTAAGTATAAATATCTGATATTCTGATAAAACTATATACATAAATTTCTGTCATGGGAAGATAGTACTTAATTTTTTAAATTGAACTTTCCCTAGGGCTGGATGCCTTACATAGAAGGGGAAAAGTTATCCATTTCAGCATAACTCTTAAATTTTTTGCTGAAAAAGAAATATCCTTCCTTCTTTAATGTAACTTCTGTTTTCACTGGTTTGAAATAATAACCATAAAAATTTAAACAGCAGGAAACTTTACAAAAGCCAATTATCATTCATTCGAGCTCTATAATCCTTGCCAGTTTATCTAAAACTGGTTCAGATTCAGAAGTAACTTCTCATAAAAAAGACTACTGCTTTTCTTGTGGTCTAAGAAATTAATCAACTCTTAAATATTGTTTAATTCATAGTGTAAAGAAACCACTGTATCTCTACGGGATTCATGGAAGGCAAATAGTGAACATCTAGAACCCTTCATTTGCAACTAATTACCCTTTTTATTATTATTTTAAAAAGTTTGAGAGAAATGCTTTCAGACATGAAATTACAAAATCATTTATTTCTACTGTTTGTTATTCACTCAGTGAATTAATTTTATGCAAAATGGTCTCACATTCATGCTAATGGGTGGAGGGTAGAGGCATAACTGCTAATTTCCAGCTCTTGTTGATCCTCACAATAATTTTTTTTCCTTTTTTTTTCTTTTTTTGCTTTTTATGGCCACACCTGCAGTATATGGAAGTTCCCTGGCTAGGGGTCAAATCAGACCTGCAGCTGCCAGCCTATGCCACAGCCACAGTAACACCAGATCCTTAACCCACTAGGTGGGCCAGGGATCGAACCTGCATTCTCATGGACACTAGTCGGATTTCTTACCACTGAGCCACAATGGAAACTCCTCACAATAATCTTTTAAGTCAGGTAATATTATTATACCTTTTCAGTAAACAGAGAAACTGATGCTTAACAAAGTTAAATACCTTGGCCAAGTTTATTAAGCTAATAAGCGACAGACAGAATCCAAACCCAGAACTGATTCTAGAGTCGGAGTCAAAATTCTCCAACAGAGTAAGAAAAACTGAAAACCAAGGAGTTTCATGTGAGCCTCTGTATAGGTTAATAATGTTTTTGACGTGTCACTTACCGTGGAAAATTCTAAATTGACCACAGCTTCAGATGGGCTATTTTAATAAGAACATTGTGCTCACAGACTGTCAGTTCCCTAAGTGATAAACTTAAATGCAAATAGTGTCTCATGCTGTTTGGAAGAGGCAGAGAGCAAGCTGAACAGTACATTTCGGCTGGGAACTCCCCAAACAGTTTCTAGAAGCTCTTTCTCCCTGCTGGCAGAAGAAAACAAATCTAGCTGGTTATTATAAGATGTTTCTTTTTCTTGTCTTTTACCCCCAAAGAAAAATATGCTTTCCTGAGAAATTTGAAATTATAACGTGCTCTTTTAGATATTGCCACATAATTTACACTTCTGGCAAAGATTCTCCCAGAAGCCACTTGGGATACATTTTCATTCAGCACATTGGCACTCTTATGTAATTTTGATAAAGGTCTTATTCACCGGGATAACCATGGCAACCCACTGTCCTTTGGTTGTCCTAACTGGACTATTTGTTGAGTGGCTTGAATTGCTGAGTGACTGGATAACTGTGTTACCCATGAAGCACATTAGGTGGAGGTGAAACACAGATGATTATATTTAAGGACTTATTAGGATCTGACAAGGCATAAGCTGCGGAGTTCTTGCATCTGCTAGATCTTCCAAAACTTTCTGTCTGTTTCTCTCCATCGAAACTTGGCCAATCTTGTCAGCCCAGTGATAATGGAAAAGTAAAGGAAAAAAATGAAACTCTGTTAATAGGATTATACCATTTGGAGAGTAGAATATTGTTACAGATGATTTATTTTGAAAGCTGATTTCGTTTTAGTAAAAACAAGCTCAATTCATTACACCAGAGGCTGTGGTGCCAAACACAATCATTTCTAGTTTGAAATATGTGATTGCTTTTTAATGTGGAAATTTCACAAGGTTACAAAGAGGAAAAAAAAATTAAACTCCCTTCATGTAAGAAAGTCACTTTGGGATGTGGGCTACAATGCCCTGACAGTGTCCAGATACCCTGACCACATCATAAGTCGGAAAGGTGGATCCATTTGATTTACACCATTTCTCAGTTGTGTTTCTCTTATGCCTTTGAAATAGCCTAAGAGTTTTTTTTACCAAAATAAATAGAGAGTGAGATAATCTAAATACTGGAAGTATGCAGGGTCAGGCAAGGATAGTCAAGATAGAGGAAACAAATACAAGTAAAGACACTTAGTCTACAGACCTCTTCTTGGGTGTGTGTGTGTATGTGTGTGTGCGTGTGTGTGTGCGCGTGCGTGTGTGTGTGTGCGTGTGTGTGTGTGTGCCTCCATTACCAAAAGTTTTATTTGCTTACTTCCGTTTGACCAAACCAGTGACCTGTTATTTGGCCTGTTCCAATTTAATCTGGTTCTTTGCTTTCACCAGGTTCTATACCATCTTCTCCTCTTCCCTGTATCTTTGGGGGACTTTACATGAAATAAAGACTCATCAATTCAGTTTTTAATGTGTTCATAGGATATAGACGAGATTATAAAAATGACAATGGCTAGGTTTTGACTTCGCCATAACTTATCAGATGTTATGAAGCTTGGCTAATATGTAATACAATGTAAAGTTCTTAGAATACTGTTGGTAGGACAAGGAAAAAGTGTTACTACTGGTAACAAATCACTACATTGAGAAAGATCAAGAAGTTAAGCCATCTTGAAAAGAACTGAATGTGTATCATGTGGAACACATCTCTCCCTTCTTAAACTAGGCTTTCATCCCTAGCAGGGGAGAATGGTGTCATAGAAGGGCATACAGCCATGACAATGTAGCAGCGTTTTTCAGAACCTTGGATAGAAATGACACATACACCATCAAACCTTTTTGTCGTCCCAGTAATTGGTTATTTTTTGCCTGTGCATTTTGAATATATGGATCCTGTTCTTTAGAGACTGGCAGGGGGAAAGCAGGTGAGAGCCATATGATCTCAGTGCTCCATGCGAAGGTTTGGTCAACAAAATTACTATTGCCTCTTCAGGAACCAGCACAAAAAGACACAATTCTAAGCATTAAAGGAACTAGGGCACTGGAAGAGAACGGTACTGGCCTTTTGTTGGAGTGAAATTTACAGGAGGAATAACTGGGAGACTGAAAGGCAAGCAAAGCTAGGTTACAATGCCCAGTTTTAAATTTAAGCAGATCCTAGTTAGCTGCTGGCAGTTCCACTTAGTGCTCCATTTATTTAGTATTCAGGTCAACCAAGAACCCCCAAATCAGTGAGTGTGATGAGAGTGCAAGTCCTTCCATTTTCCTCTTTCAGTTCTTCCTTTTCTGCTCATTGTCACTTCAGTTCTGATATCAAAATATCTACATAGACTTTTTTACTTCTTAGCATCAATTCCTATAAGAAGGAGACTTGGGCAATGTAACTACTAAGGAGAAAGGCTAAGCACTTTAATTTATTAAATGGCTACCATGTTTCAATTAAATCTTGAGGCAGATATTGTTATCCCACTTTGCAGAAGGAGGAATTGAGATGCAGGGATGTTAAGGTGGAACAGATTCATCTATTCCAAAGCCTATGTTCATTCCACTAGTTCATCCTACCTCCCAACTTCAGTTGCAGCAAAAACCTACTGATTCTTGGGGCTAAGGACTGGACTTATTCAACAATATGGAGTCTAGTTATATCTCCAATTAAAACCTCAGAGTCTTTGATTATGAGACTTTGGGGAAAGAGTTTGGAGATCTTCAGATAAAAGAAAAATGAAGCATTTACTCAAATGTATATTTGATATAAATGACAAAGTGCTATTGGGTGTATAGGCTATTTGTTCAGCAAATAATTCTCTGAGACCAATAATAATTAAAATAGCATCTTCCATATATATCGTATGGACAGTTCTTTGTACCCTTTCATATATATTTTCACATTTAATCCTTCCAAAACCTTTTAATTAAGCAAGACAATATCATCCTCATTTGATAGGGAAAGAAACTATGAGTTGGAAAGCTTAAACAGTTTGTCTGTAATCACAGGGATGAGCAAGAAACAGGATCTAAAACAGAGGTAGACTTTCCTAACTCTTAAACCAGTTCTTATCCCTCTGTGATAGATAAACCGTACCATCTCTGTGCATCCTTCTGTTCTGCCTATCACATTGCATTTAAATTATTGGGGAGTTCCTGTTCTGTCTCAGCAGGTCGTGAAGCTGACTAGAATCCATGAGGATGGACACAGGTTTGATCCCTGGCTTCACTCGGTGGGTTAGGACCCAGCATTGCTGTGAACTGTGGTGTGGGTTGCAGACATAGCTCATATCTGACATTGCTGTGGCTGTGGCATAGGCCAGCAGCTGCAGCTCTAATTTGACCCCTAGTCTGGGAACTTCCATATGCCACAGATGCGGCCCTAAAAAAAAGAAAAAGAAAGAAAAAATAAATTATTGGGTCACTCATTTCCATATCCGTTGGTTGTGAGCTTTTTGAATGAAGGGCTCTTTTTCTTTCTTCTTGGGGATTAAAAAGACATATCACTTAGTTTTCTAAATCAGAGGGCAAAGTGTTAATTTCCCCCACTTAGAACTGACAGTTGCCAACATTTGGATTTATTTGTTCTGTCCTTACTCTCCATATTCTTGGTACCTAGCATAATACCTGTGAGTGTCCAATGGATATTGGTTGAAATTAACTATGGGATCCATAATTATGGGAATAAATCAGGACATTTGTTAACTAGTGTAGAATATGATATTTCAGATTTATTTCTTTATTTCTAAAGTTGTCATGTCTGGGTAATTCTAAAGCATTTACCCATATTTTACTCTTTTATGGTATGACGACATGGTGATCATAGGCAGGCTTTGTAAAATGACATCTCTCATTAGGTTCCTTTTTAAAAGGTGAATTATACATGCGTCTACAACAATATTCCCACAGTGAATGAATCTTACGGGGTATTGACTAATGGCTTCTTCAGTTAAAAAAAAAAAAAAGAAAGAGTTTCTTCTTAGATTTCAGTGGTTGCTAAGACTGTGCCGTCTACACAGGAAAAAAAAGAGAAAAAAAAGGAAAAAAACTGCATGAAACCAGACTCCAAGCTCAGAGGGCAAGCATGCACACTGCACCAGAAATCATGCTATTCCAATCCAAATGTACTAAATCCTCCTGTAATGTGTGGTCAAGGAGTTAAGTTCTAAAGGAAAATGCAAACAGCCTAAAATGGAAACCATATCTGTCTGTCTCCTTCAGCCTCTTAGCCTCTCTGACAGAATTCTGCAGAAGAAGGTGTCTTAATGCTTCACCCAGTAATGATAGCCTCATCAAGTGCTTCGAAGGAGTTATACAGTAAGGGCCAAGTTTGGGTTTGGAAAAGAGAGGAAGCAAACTGACTCTGTGGTTTGTTATGAGATCCTGGGAGGAGCTTTGAGTGTTACAAAGAGTCTTTCCTCTTCCAACCCTTCCAACCTCCTCTTCACTCCCTCCTGGGTTTCATTCTTTTTCACAGAAGCTTGGCTGCAGGCAGAGTAAAAAAGGCTAGCTGGAGAAAGGACCCCTCAGCTCAGGTCTCCTTGACGTGACCTATGACTGCAGCCCCAGCCGTGGGTTGTGAGGCTAGAAGCCGACTTTCATTGAGTCTGTCTTACCCAGAGGAAAAACTGCTTTGTGTGATGACTTTATGGCAAATGCTGGCAAAAGCTTTGCCCTGCATACTGAAAGAGAGACATTTCTAACCGCAGCTCATGAACCACACTTATTTACTCTGGCACATGCCCACTATTTGTTCATAGGCTTTCTGTCTCTACTAATGCGTTCCAATTTTGGAGGCTAAATCATTGCCAGTAGTTTCCAGGACATTCCGCTAGGCTAAGCAAAATCGCCCTAAGCGGTAGTCAGAAACCACTGGAGTAGTATTGTAAATACAGACTATTTGCAGAAAATGAAAGATACAAACATCTTATCGTTTCTTGTCCTGCAGAATTCCATGGGTCATATCTTGCAGAAAGTGATGCAAGGCACTAATAAGAAACTAGAGCAGGGTAAAAGGGCTTTCTTTCATCCTCATTAAAACTCAGAAATTGTGCTTGAAAGCACTTTGAAAGTTAGTCACAGCCTAACATAGCTATAAGTACATACTATGGCCCTGTTCGGGAGACATGCTAGAGATTAGATACAGCCAAACCTGTACTAGCCTTTTGTCTGGTATGGGTTTTTAAATGAATGTGAGATCTGAAAACAGTGGAGCAACGCGTTTCTGCATTCCCTGGTAGTCATCCCTCCCCATGTGAGTCTTTACCTTGGGCCTAATGATGGCTTCATGGGTCACATTGAACCATGTTGATTTTAAGATCTGGAGTAACTGGGAAATTCTCCATCTGTAACAAAAGCTTCTAGCACAATTGAGCTGCCTTATTCCTTCTCTTGCCCCAGGCGGGGACAGAGGAAAGGATACATTACATGATATTGCTTCTCTGTCCATAACTCTTTTGCCTGGTTTCTATTAGATTTGTTTCTAACCAAAGCATAGTTTTTATTTACCCCTGTGCATTAATAATGAGTAAGAGTGTGTATTATTCATTCAGCAACTTTGGTATCAGTACATCAATATGACCGTGTTCGTGTTTGGAAAGAGGGAGGAAACTCACAGCAAAAGCAAGTGCTCAGTATCCATCAGTATTCTTTTGAGGTGGCTAAGCAGATTCTTGAAGTACTTATATGTTTTACAATACCTCTTGAGACTTATTGAAACAAGTCTCTTTCATCCTAAGGGTGAAGCAAAATTAAGTTGAAATAAGCCACAATTAAAACTCCATGTGTTGGGTTACGAGGCAGAAGGAAGGGTATACATATCTCCATCCATGTGTATTCTGTTAACGTTTCAGGCATTTTTACTTTGGGTAGTGGACAGCATGAAGGGGGACTAGGTAGGAACAAGGCCACCACATCAAACTGATAGTGGGGTAGAAGGAACACTTGACACCTCCCGCCTTCTCTGCCCCTGTCTGTTTTTAATTTTGCTAAATCATTACCGTCTGGAGATTGTATATTTTAAGTTGCCTCTCCAAGCAACACAGAGGTACAGTGTCGGAGAGCCTGATCTCAGAGCCAGGCAAAGAGATGTGAAAGCTGTAGAGGCCCCAAGCCACAAGAAAGACAGAAAAGGAACAGGGAGGGGTTCTGGCTAAAACGATATTAGCCTTCAGGGTATGTGCAGTAACTGGGAAGATGGCACTGGAAGACATAACCTTTCTGTCATGGTGAGCATAAGGCTTTTGGTATGTTTGCATTCAAAAAAGTTAATATTCCTTTGAAAGTTCTAAAGATGACTTCCTGGGAAATGTGAACTACTATGAAATTTTACTGGAAAAGAGATTCTGAGGCAAGAGACTTCAAAGTGAGATTGGTCCATCACAAATAGGAAGATAACAGAAAAAGGGAGAAAACTGGTGACAAAACCTAAAATGTGTTTTGCATATGTGCACATACATAGAAACATCATGATACTATGGAGGCCATCAATAGTGACTTTAAGGAAAAAAAATTACCTTCTCTGTGTATCCTAACACTGCTCCCATATAAATCGTGCAGATCTGTTTGGGCGAATTTCAAATTCATATGTTCTAGGCGGCGGTTTTTATATGTACATGTTTCTAAAATACATCTATAAAATAGACATGATAATAGTTTCATCTATAGAAAAATTATGAGTCAAATGAAAACAAAGCAAGTAAAGTGCTAAGCATGGTACTTGAAATAGTGCTCAGAAATTATCTGCTGTTATTATTTAAAGGCTTACATGGTATGGAAAGTTTTTCTTTTTTTTTGTGTCTTTTTGCCTTATCTAGGGCCGCTCCTGCGGCATATGGAGGTTCCCAGGCTAGGGGTCTAACAGGAGCTGTAGCTGCTGGCCTTCGCCACAGCCACAGCAACACGGGATGCGAGCCATGTCTGCAAGCTACACCACAGCTCAGAGCAATGCCGCATCCTTAACCAACTGAGCAAGGCCAGGGATCAAACCCGCAACCTCATGGTTCCTAGTCGGATTCGTTAACCACTGAGCCACAACGGGAACTCCCTGGAAAATTTTAAATATGGTACAATAATGATAACCAATAGCTTCTTCTCTGTAGAAAATAGTCTTGAACCTAATTTCTAATTCTTTCAACCTTTTTGTCTTTTCTCACATACACTTCCCCCTGCTCAGGTTTCTTGAGGACCCTGGGAATGCAGCATCACTGCAGCTTCGTGCACCACTGTAGTAATCTCTTGGTAGTGTTAGTATTGTGGTTTTAATGAAAGGAAACAGCAAGAATAGTGTGAGCTCACACACAAAGATAGGCATTGCATTTGAAAAAACCCAAAACCTTCCGAATGGCATTTCTTTGTGTTTTAATCATCATTTAGAGGAATAATAAAACACCTGTTTACTCTTCTACAGATACTGCTTATTATAGTTTTATAATGTATTAACCTCATCAATCCCCAGAAAAGTCCCTGTTTAGTTCTGTGTCTAGTTGCAATGCCATTCTTCCTTAAAAATGACAATTAATGGCTTTAGCATCTTTCTGTTTTTGCTATTATCTAATAGCCATAGAAGCAGTGAAGTTACCTCAAATGAGAGGACAATTAATAAATGAAGACCAGAGATGTGTGGTGTGTGTGTGTGTCTGTGTCTGTTCTGTGTGTGTCCATGTGTGCTTGCTCACAGGCACAAGCACTTGAGCCAGAGCTGGAAATCCTGTGCCCTTTGTGCATTTATACATGTGAAAGACATGCGTTTACATACAGAAACCACATAATTATTAGGAACCAACAGTGGTGCTCTTGATTCTCCCTAAAAAATCACTGTAAGCCACATGGGAAATTTTTCTAAGAGCTTAAAATTAGAGCCCTGCCCAGTCAATAACACTGTGAATGTGTCCTGGCTAGGCTATGAAGATATTCAGAAAATCTTGAATTAGGACGGCAAAAATGAAACATAAACAGTATCAAATCAAAACTTCTGTGGAGGATGGTATGAGAAAAAGAACGCATATATATGTATGTATGACTGAATTCCTATGCTATACCGTAGAAACTGACACAACACTATGAATCGACTATACTCTAATAAAAAATTTTTAATAAAAAAATTAAAAGTACTGAGGGTACAAAAAAAACCTACTGTGGACATTTTTAAAGTTATTTAGCTTAAGTCGTAATCAGAAATAAAGTATCGCTGCTGCTTTCAAAGGGACAGTTAGCAGAGTAAAGATTTGATCAGAGACATATAAGCACTTAAAAGAAAACAGGCACGGATTGTGAGATTACATATTCTAAGTAAGAATCAGCTGCAGGCACTTCTGAATCATTTGTGTTTCTGATCTTTTAGGAATCAGCCCATAGGCAAAGCATGGGGGCGAGGCCGCTGGTAGTGCCTGGGTAAGGGTGCGTGTACACGTGGGAGGGGTGTGAGCACTTCTCTGGATGCCAACAACACCACCCCACCCCACCCCCCCACCGCCACCGCCTCCGCCACCGCCAGGAGAAAGGTATATACAGTCCTTGGTCTACCTGTTTACAGAGCAGTTAGGCGTGTTCTTCTGCTGTCTGGCTACCTGCCAGCACTTCCTCCCTCAAAAGTGATGGGCCCAGGCCATGCAAAACAGGAACTCTGCCTCTCCCAGGCTCAGGGCTGGGTCTTCCTTACTCACACTAGGTATCTATCTTTGTGCTTGATTTTAAGGTGCTCAAAAATTTGTCTGTGTCCTCCAAGTGTTATTCAACTGATTTGCAACATAGCTTCTGAAATTTCAACGCTGAAAATTCCTATCTTTGATTTAATGCTGCTCATCCATAGTAAGAGGGGTAGTGAATTAAACTTTTACCCTTTCTACTCTCATTCTAGATTACCAGGTAATCTCCTGCTCCCTTGGAAAGCAGAAATCAATATCCAGGGGAATGGGGCACAATGTAGGTAGAACATGATAGAAAAGTTGGTTAACGTGAGAAGTGGAAAAGATCCAGAACATATCAGTTCATGTGAGGGCTACAGTGAGGGGTCCTTGGGTAACCAGATTACAGAATTACACCTCTAGGCAGGGGAAGTAGGAAAGAGGAAGGCCATTCCAAAATAAGTAAATGTTGCTAAAGAACCACTTGCCAGCATTTCCTAAGGCTAGTTTTGCTGCTGCTAGAGTGTAGACCTGCCAGCAAAATATATTGTGAAAAAATGTCACTTCGTCACCGTAAACACATAACCCACCCCTACTCCGTCCCTCTGCCCCAGTTTCCCATTTGGAAAACATACAGTTACTATGGAAGCCTCCAAGTAGCTTTGGTGAACCATTTACTCACAGAACAAGAATGTTCAAGGAACTTAGTGCTCTTCAACCAAATGATCTTGTCTCAGACTTCCCAATTCTGACACCTAAGCCCTCATTTTTCAACATCAGTAAATCCTTGTCATAATGTTGGCTGAAAAATATCAAGTAAATCTTTTGAGAGTTGCACAGATGTTCACAGGCTACTCAGCATGACCTTGTCAAAAAAAGAGAACAATAATAATAGGTCCTTATTTTTAATCACAAATATTAATAATTTATATTAATTATATATGTTTAATATACATTAATTATGTATATATTTGTTGGTCATTATCCTTTAAGAGAGCTGCAGATGTTTTTAGGATGTAATACATAATATGGCCTGTTAAGACTATCCCAATGAAATTTGTTTCCTGGAAAACCAGAAGCCTGTTCTGTTACCACACCTCCAACCAGCTGATGCCACTACTTCCAAGTTATAGAACCTCCCTATCCACTCAGGACTTTGAGACTCTTGGGGAAATTTCCCAAGCCATGTTTCACAAACAGGCCCTGGAACTCCTGGGAAAGAGGCTGTCTTGACTCATAAGAAAAAGGGCGCTGCAGATTTCGTTATGCATTTTCTAGGGGTACAGATAAGGTATGGTGAAGGAGGTAGAATTCGTGCCTGAAATAGGAAAAGAGATAATTATCAGGAAAATTTTCCTTTAGCTGTTCAACCAGTCCCTTGAATTAAGACGGAATTTAGAAGCCCAGCTTTCTCTGACATTTCAGGATCCATCCGTGTCTTAGGATAAAGCTATGTCAGTAATAATTTTTTGTGTGTTTGTCTTTTTTAGTGCCACACCCATGGCATATGGAAGTTCCCAGGCTAGGGTTTGAATCAGAGCTGTAGCTGCTTTCCTACACCGGAGCCACAGCAATGCCGGATCTGAGCCATGCCTGCAACCTACACCACAGCTCATGGCAACACCAGATCCCCAACCCACTGAGAAAGGCCAGGGTTCAACCTGCATTCTCATGGATACCAATCAGATTCATTTCCGCTGAACCACAATGGGAACTCCAGTAATAATGGGGTTTTTTTTTGCCTTTTCTGTCACTTCAGGGCCCCACCTGCAGCATATGGAGGTTCCCAGGCTAGGGGTCTAACAGGAGCTGTAGCCGCCGGCCTTCGCCACAGCCACAGCAACGCGGGGTCCGAGCCGCGTCTGCAACCTTCACCACAGCTCCCAGCAACGCTGGATCCTTAACCCACTGAGCAAGGCCAGGGATCGAACCCACAACCTCATGGTTCTTACTCGGATTCGTTAACCACTGCGCCACGATGGGAACTCCCAGTAATAATATTTGTTAATTATATACTTTCTTTTTAAGTAGAGAAGGAAAAAAGGAAAGTGAAAGACAGTCTTTAGCCTTTTTATCTCATTCAGCTTAATTTTTCAGGCAAACTACAAGCATGAAAAAGTTATTCAGCTCCTCTTATCCCAATAGTGTTTCATAATGTTTTACTAAATATGTAATTTACTCTCAAAGCAACTGCATCAGGAAGGCAAAAACCAGTAGAATTATCCACAATTTACAGATAGGTTAAGAAACAGGCAAACAATGAGGTGAAAACAATTTCGTTCCCTCACTTGTTGTTCTATCCTCATGATCTCATATTTTTTATTTTATAATTTTTTTCTTAGCTTTTTAGGGCTGCACCCGAGGCATATGGAAGTTCCCAGGCTAGGGATCCAATTGGAGCTACAGCTGCCAGCCTACACCACAGCCACAGTCACAGTGGGATCCGAGCCGTGTCTTCGACCTACACCACACCTCGCAGCAACGCCGGATCCTAACCCACTGAGCAAGGCCAGGGCTTGAACGTGCATCCTCATGGATCCTAGTTGGGATAGTTACCACTGAGCCACGACAGGAACTCCCAATCCCACATTTTTTAAAAGTGATTTTTTTAAACATTGAATTGGTTGAGAGCTTTGGTGCTAGAAGGACACAACCTCGGATGAAAAAAAAAGTGATCGATAGATCATCATTTGTGGTACTGCTACTAAAATCAGCCAGAAACATATAGTTGTAGAAATAAAGACAAAAAATAAAAATAAAAAAGAAGAAGTTCCCATGATGGCACAGCGGAAATGAATCCGACTAGGAACCATGAGGTTGCGGGTTCAATCCCTGGCCTTGCTCAGTAGGTTAAGGATCCGGCATTGCCGTGAGCTGTGGTGTAGGTCGCAGATGCGGCTCGGATCTGGTGTTGCTGTGGCTCTGGCGTAGGCCGGTGGCTACAGCTCCTGTTAGACCCCTAGCCTGGGAACCTCCATATGCCGCGGGTGCAGCCATAAAAGGACAAAAAGACAAAAATAAAAGAAAGAAACATTTAATCCCAGAAATGTCATTTCCATTCTCAACTCAAGAAAAACCTTCCTCGTGAAACAGAGATTAAGTAGTTTTAACAGATTATATCTAGGGAGGCCACCCAAATTCACCTTTTAATTACTCATTCCCTAGTCCTGCTCTAGAGGCCTTAGGTATCTTGGTCCAGAAATACATATATTCCATTGAAATTAAATATGTTGGGTTTTCCATTCTACGGGCTAAAATTAGTAGTTAATCACAGACTCTTTCTACCAGATAATGTTACCAAGGAAAAATCTCTCTAAGATTCTTGTGGATTAGATAGTCAGACAAAATTTTCCCTGTACAAGGCTGTGCCTCTGAACAATTACTATGCTGACCCAGCAAAAGCAATGTCTTTGGAATCTGAGGAGGAAAACTAAAACAAGTGGTCATTACTGAAGGGGGTTTCAATAATTGCTTTAATGGGACAGAGTGATTTTATGTGAAGGTCTTTGTGACAACTCAGGAAGAAACAATCAAAAGGAAAACTGTTTTTACAGCTTGTGACAAGGTAATACCAGTAAATAGGAATGGCGCCTTGATCATTTATCCCAGAGACCCTAATACTTAGTTTGACTGTATAATTTATCGTCCAAACCAAGATTCTTTAGAGAGTGAAAGGGGGTGCAATTAACAATTACACTGGAACAACAGGTGTGAACTAGAACATTTCAGGCAAACAGAGAATATGATCACCCTAATAATACTCAAAAGGAGATTGATTACAGGAGAAGAACATTTACATGGGGGCAGGTTTCTAGTTAATATTCAATATGAAGAAGGTTTTTTAAAGGAGTTTAGTACATGCTCATTTTAACCATAAAAGTTAGTGACATCCAGTAATATTCTCTTTATACTGATGATTAAATCAGTGAGTCTTATACTGTCACATGGTAGGTTATTTTATATATTTTAGACATATTGAAAGGGACATTGATTTTTTTTTTAATCCTGCAAACCAATTATTAGAACATAATAATGCCCTTGTCTCCTGAACATGAATGCCCATTCCATGGAGAACTACCTATTTACCTGGAAAACAGGAGTTTTCAGTCTTTTAGGACATGTAGTGTCTTAAAGGTAGTGTTTGTTCCAGACCATCTTGAAGAGTAAAAGACCATTATTGGTATGGAGTCTTGGCACATAATAGGTATACCATAAATATTTGCTGAATAAATGAATGATGTGTCCTCAGAATAATAAATTTTTTAGGAGTTTCCATGTGGCTCAGCAGGTTAAGAACATGACATAGTGTCTGAGAGGATGCAGGTTCCATCCCTGGCCTCGATCAGTGGGTTAAGGATCTGGCTTTGTCCATGGGTAGCAGATGTGTCTTGGGTCCAACATTGCTGTGGCTATGGTGTAGGCTGGCAGCTGCAGCTCTGATTCAACCCCTAGCCTGGGAACTTCCATGAAGGAAGGAAGGAATATTTACTTCAAGAAATATTAATATATATAGAAAATCATATATTTGTTTTTGTTCACCTCTTCCTAAGCAGTTTCATAAAAGAGATGAGTACACACTAGAGTCAAAATTTATCATTTTATCTGTCCTTAGAAACCACAACAAACAGGTTGCTATTTAGAACTTATAGGAAAGCCAGTTTCTCTGTATAGATCCTGCAGCTTTAAGAAATGAAACAGATTATCTCTTCTTTTGAATTATTTGTCCGTATTGAAATGAAATAAAATCATTTTTTCCACTCAATTGAAGTGTTCTATCCCTCCCATAATTAGGATGGTTATCTCGTAGAAGAGATTTGATGTTGGTGTTGAAGAAAGTTCAGCAGTGGCTTGGCTGTGAAATAAGAGATGAAGAGTTCTGGAAGCCTGTGTAGACAGGCTCATAGAAGAAAACAGGTGAGACTTGACTAAAACACATAAGGAGTAATATTTTTTTTTTCAAAAAGGGTAGTTCTGTATAATGTAATTTTAGGGGAAAGCCGGGTAAAAGATACATGGAACCTCTCTGTACTATTTAGATACTCGAGTCAATAATTATTTCAAAATAAATAGTTAAAACAAATTTTAAAAGAGAAAACAAAATGAGAAGATTGAGATGGAGAAATAAACTGTCTTAAGACAAATTTCATGTAATTTGAATATGTTAAAGGAAGCTGCAATGAATCTGTCAACATTCTTTATTCAATATTCAACAAATATTTTCTGAGCACTTTTCCCTGTAGCAGCCATTTTTCTTAATGTTGAGGATACTGTGGTAAATAGGGTGAAGTTCGTGTTCCCAGAGCTCACATTCCAGTGCAGAAATATAATAAGCAAATAATGGTGAGATATTTAGATAATATTTCAGATAACAGTAACTGCTCAGAAGAAAAATAAAGCAGGGTAAAGGGGCAGAGTGAGATAACTACGTGCTATGCTAAAGACATTCAAGGAAGACTGATAGGCGATATTTGGGCAGAATAAGGGGAGGGAACTGAGCCATGTAGATATCTGAGAAAACATTTCAGGTAGATGCTACGGCAAGTGCACAGATTTTAAAATGGGAGCATTCCTGGCATATAAAAAGCAGCAAGGAGGCCAGTATAGCCTGGAAACAGAGAAAAGGGTGACAGAGGATGAGTTCAGGGATACAGGGTGAGTACAGGAAGCATAATAGGCCTTGAAGATCATGGTAAGGACTTTTGTTTTATTCTAAGTGAGATGGGAGCCACTGGAAGGTTTTGATCAGAGCAGTGACATAATCTGATTTTTTATATTTTAGGTTGTTTTTAATTAAAATTTTATTTTTAGAACAGTTTTAGGTCCACAGAAAAATTGGGGGAGGGTGCAGAGATTTCCCATATGCCTGCCGCCCCCCCACATGCATAGCCTCAACCATTATCAATATCCCTCATCAGAGTAGTCCATTTGTTACAACTGATGGATCTATATTGACACATCATAATTACCCAAAGCACTACTGAACTAATCCAGGTGAGTGATACTGAGGCTTGGCATGGGGCTTTAGTGGTAGAAGTAGTAAAAGTAATCAGATTCAGGTTATATTTTGAAAGTAGAACTTCAGTTGAGCTGCCATTTACTGACATGGAAAGGATGGTAGGGGAAGGTAGGTTTATTTGTTTTGGACATGTTAATTTGGAGTTGCCTCATAAAAAGTGAAATAGTGGTGTCAGGAAGAAAAGGAGTCTATAGTTTAGGGCTAGGATGGGGTTTGGATATAAAACTTGAAAGACATCGGCATGGAAATGGTATTCAAAGTCAAGAGGCTGGATGAGATCACCAAGAAAATTAATTTAAATAAAGAAGGCAGGTTGACTCAAGAACTGAGCTTTGAGTAGTCCTGATGTTTCAAGATGAGGATAAGAAGAAATTAAGAAGAAGCAGATTGTGAGGTAGGAGATCTGAGAAAGGTGTCCAGAAGGCCAAGCGAAAAAAAATTGTTTTAAGAAGGAGAATGTGATCAACTGTAACCGAGCTGAGTTAAAGAGAACATGAGGGCTGAGGGAGTTCCAGTTGTGGCACAGAGGAAACGAATCTAACTAGGAACCATGAGGTTGCGGGTTCGATCCCTGGCTTCACTCAGTGGGTTAAGGATCCAGCGCTGCCCTGAGCTGTGGCATAGGCCAGCAGCTGCAGCTCTGATTCGACCCCTAGCCTGGGAACTTCCATATGCCAAGAGTTTGGCCCTAAAAAGCAAAAAGAAAAAGAGAGAGAGAGAGAGAGAGGGAGGGAGGGAGGGAGGAAGGAAGGAAGGAAGGAAGGAAGGAAGAAAAAGAAATAACATGAGGACTGAAAATTGACCATTGAATTTGGCAAGTAAATATGTTAAGTGACCTAGAGAAGACAATTGGGGGAGAGTGGTAGGGCTGAAAGCCTGAGAGAAGTGGTTTTCAGAATGAATGGGAGTGGAGGAAGTGTCTTTATAAAAATAAAGATAACTTTTTCAATGAAAATTTCTCTAAATGAGTACAGAGAAATGAGGGCAGTATTTGGAGCAGGTGTGGAACTGAGAGCGGTTGAATGGAGGTTTCATCACTAAAACCGAACAAAAATAAAATAAAACCAAGAGTTTTTGTTTGAGATTGAGATTTTTTTTTGTTTGTTTGAGATTGGAGCTGTAGCATATTTGTGTGTTGATAAGAATGATCTAGAAAGCAGTGGAAATTTTCTTGAAACAGATATTTAGATTTAACCCAAGTTTAATGTCGCTAAAGTAGGAATAAGGAAGATTTTAGCCGCATCATTCTGCATTGATTTAAAGGGAAAGTTGAGAGAGAAACTATCAGTAGTACTATGATTTCTTGGTCGTGATCTTAGCTGGGCCCTACTGATAAAGAAGAATGTAGGAGAGCAAAAATGAAGAAAGAGATAGTTCAGGAAACTTTAGAGAAGAAGTCAAGGAAGAGATCTGAAGTGAATCTGTAGGATATACAAAAGCAAGACATGGCTGACTGAAAAAACTGTTCTGGGAAATTCTGATTATAGGTGTGTAGAAGTCAAGTGCAAGACTTTGGCTGTGTTTGAGTTTGTAAGTTATTGTGAATTGGTATGTGCTTTGTGTAACAAAAGAAGACAGTATAGAAGTACATTAGAAAAAAATGAAAACACACACACACATACCTTCTTTTTCATATTGTCCTTTCTAGGGGGAACTATTTTTAAGAGTTTAGTGTGTATCCTTACAGATGTGTATGGATGTATTTATACACATACATATATGTATGTATAATTAATTTACAAAAATAGAACCATGGGAGTTCCCGTCGTGGCTCAGTGGTTGGCACTACAGCTCCTGTTAGACCCCTAGCCTGGGAACCTCCATATGCTGCAGGTGCAGCTCTAGATAAGGCAAAAAGACAAAAAAAAAATAGAATCATGTACTATTCATACCGTTCTGCAACTTACTTTTTATACATAACAATATGTCTTTTGTATTTTTCAATCTCAATAGAAATAACTCTACCTCCATCTTTACAAAAAAAATATGAATAGGTAATACATGAACATTGTACACTATATAAAAGGACAACAAGGTATATATAGAATTTCCCTCGATTCTCCCAGCAATCAGTTCTCCCAAGAGGCAGCTACTATTACCAGTTACTTAAATGTTCTTCCACAGCTAGACAACATATATAAACACAGACATGTTGTATTTATATAAATGGCAGATTATTATACCTGTTGTTCTATATCTTGCTTTTTAGATTTTAACTTTATACCTTACAGATTATTCCATATAGTGCTTCTCATTCTTCTAAATAGCAATACTGTATTCTACCTTTATTTAATGAAATCTTAGAGCTGGATATTTCTAATTTTTCACAGTGAAATGAATGCAATCATACTAAGCAACAGTTAGAAATTATTTAGCAAAAGAAAAGAGAAGGAGCTCCCTTTGTGGATCAGCAGATTAAGACCCTGACATAGTGCAGGTTTGACCTGCAGGCTGCAGGTTAGACCCCTGGCCTCTGTTCAGTGGGTTGAGAATCCAGTGTTGCCACAAGCCACAGCATAGATCCGTAGGATGCATCTTGGATCCAGTGTTGCTGTGGCTGTGACATAGGTCTGCAGCTGCAGCTCCAATTTGACCCCTAGCCTGGGAACTTGTATATGCCACAGGTGCAGCTCAAGAAAGAAAGAGAGAGCTAAAGAGAGAAAGGAAGGGAGACAGAGAGAAAGAAAGAAAGGGGGAAAGAAAGAAAAAGATGCCAAAATATAGAAAGAAGACCAGGAATTCTCTGGTGGCCTAGCAGGTTATGGATCCAGCATTGTCACTGATGTGGCATGAGTTTGATACCTGGCCCAGGAACTTCTGCATGCCATGAGTGTGGCAACAAAAAAAAAAAAAAAAACTCCAAAAGGACATTTTAGACTATAAAGAATTATAGATTAATACTAAGTCTGGGGCCTTGTCTATGTGACATTAAAATAAATTCTTGAAAAAAATTCAAAATTCTAGCTGCTCATATTCTCATTTTAAAAGAGGAATTAATCTTTTTTTACATTTTTTAAAAATTATAGTTGGTTTACAATGTTGTGCCAATTTCTGCTGTACAGCAAAGTGACTCAAGTCACATATATATATTCCCATTCTTGTATTTACTTTCATCATTGTCTATCCCAAGAAACTGGATATAGTTCTCTGTACTGTACAGTAGGACTTCACTGATTATCCATTTTAAATGTAATAGTTTGCATCTACCAACCCCAAACTCCCAGTATATCCCACTCCCTCTACCCTACCCTGGGCAATCACAGGTCTGTTCTGTGTGTCTGTGAGTCTGTTTCTGTTGTGTAGATAGGTTGACTTGTGCCATATTTTAGATTCATATAAGTGATATCCTATGGTATTTGTCTTTCTCTTTCTGACTTATTTCCCTGGCATGAGAATTTCTAGTTGCATCCATGTTGCTACAAATGTCATCATTTCATTCTTTTTATGGCTGAGTAGTATTCCAGTGTTTATGTGTACCACATCTTCTTATTCCATTCATCTGCCATGGACATTTAGATTGTTTCCATGTCTTCGGTATTGTGAATAGTGCTGCTATGAACATATGGGTGCATGTATCTTTTTGATATAGGATATGGGATATTGGCCCTGGAGTGTGATTACTGGGTCATATGGTAGGTCTGTGTTTAGTTTTCTGAGGAACCTCCATATTGTTTTCCATGGTGGCTGTATCAGTTTACATAAGGAATTAATCTTTTATGACTTTCAAAGAAGATATGAACAATGAAGAGCATCTCTCCGTTTTGAGTGCCAAAACACTCTTAACAACCTTGATGAAGCATTTTTCTGAGATCAGTCAGTGAAGGCCGAGAAAGTCACTTTTTTAGTCATAAAGTTGCTTGGTTAAGGAAGCATTCCCCTTCATTTGGTATTTGTCAATGTCTACCAGAGTTGATACCATTTAGAGAGGCTGGTTTTACAGATATTCTGAAAAAATTAATGTCACTGAAATGACACATCTATTAGGAAATTCCAGGGGGGAAATGTGATGTTTTTCCCAGTATATAAAATATGCTATTAATTAAATTGTCTAGAAAGACAATGTCTTCTGGTGGCTGAAATCTTAAGGTATAACCCCTTAAATCATTCTGTGACCATGGGTTGTGTGAAATTACATTATTCAGTTCTCTTTGCTTCAATTTCCAATTTGGAAGACAAGAAAAATAATAGTGTCCAATGCCTCTACCTACCCCCAATCCTTTCTGAAAGAAGCAGAAACGAGAACCTGCACTCGGTAGCAAGTTTCCCAGTAAGGTACTGTTTCTGTAATCATGTTAGTATGACTCTGACCTAGTGATGTCTCAGGGTGGGTTTAGAGGCAGAAAGATGTGTGTATCAGAATCAACTGGGTAGATTTTCAAGCCACTCTCTTCCTTGCTTCTTCCTTCTGTCCTCAGTTGAGAACCACTATAACTGAAGAAAACTTCAGTAGCCAGTTCCAATGGGTATGGGACATAAGTACTGGGTTCTAAAAAAGGGGGGAGGCATACATGGCAATTAAGGTCAAGGTCTTCTGTTTCAGAAACAGCTGGGTTTGAATGTTGGCCCCACCCCCTCATTAACTATAGGATCTTGATCAATCTAGTTCATCTTTTCTTGGGGGGGGAGGGTAGTTCACTTTTTGAAGCATTCGTTTTCTCACCTGTAAAATGCAAGCTGCTTCTTCCTCACATCCTGAAATTGTGACTAATACAGGCATTAATGTATCTGCAGTGAAATGATACTGCGATTCCCCTGCCCTGAATGAACCTGGGGAATTCAGAAAGCAGAGCAGAGGCAGTGACTAACCCAAGAAACCTTATACTCAGGTCAGCAGATGATGGCTAGATCTGTGCCTCTGTAAACAGGCCCAAAGGATCTTCCAGCCTCCTTCAACAGGGCGGGGCGCCAATACCAACTGAAGAGATGCGCTGTGGGTCTGATTCCCAGGACCAAGCGGAGTGGAGGGGAAGGTCATAGAACTGGAAGCACACCCAGTCCAGTTCTGGACACCAGCCTGTCTGCCCACCAATGACCACTGTGGAATCTAAGGCAAGCAGACAGCCCCCAAAACTCTGACTCTGAGCAGGGCCCAGCCCTGCAACCACAGCCGTCTCCATTCCAGCTTTGCACCATCAGGAAGGCATCTGTTACCTCCTGCTTGGCCTCCAGTTCTGTGGTCACCAGTATAACCCAGCAGCCATAAATTTCAAACTCGTCTACATGTTGCCCTACTTCTAAGTCTAACTGCCTGCAACTTGCCCTTTGAGAAAACAGCTTTACTCCTGAGTGCTCTCTGCTAAATGAGTGCCACCTTGTCTCTTTCCTCTACATCATCATTATAATTAATAAGCAGCAATATCATCCCTGGTGGTTATGTTCTTATTAGGTGTTAACTGGCCTTAGCATCATTATCTCATTAGGCCTTTCCACCTAAATTACTTTATCAGCTTCCCTCCGAAGGGGGCCTGGTACTGTCTGGCTGAAAGGGATCTCCTGCACAAACACAAGAAAGCAAAAGGATAATCACAGGCATTTAGACATGCTCCAGACATTAATCTTCTTGAAAAATTAATGTTATTTTGACTACTGGGGATTCTTTACATTTCTGTAAATTCTCTAGTCCAAAGTGTTTAAAGCAATACCCAGAAGCTTTTTAACTTAATCTCATTAATTTAATGATGAAAAAAATGTGGTAGAATATATTCTAAAATACTTAAAATAGTTAACTGCCCACATTTTTCTATTTGGATAAAATATCTTCATTTTTTTTTTCATTAGAGGCTTACTTTCGAAATTTTATATGGAAAACTGTGAACAGGTTTGCTCACTTAGGCCCTTCGGTTGTTCTAGATGGCAATCTTTTCTTCAACTTCCCCTAATAATGCTTAGCTTTTCTTTCCCTGAATAGCATTCATTTTGTAATTCAACATTTGTAAAAAGGTAGATGAAGACAGTTCTACTTACAAATGAATAGAGAACCCAGACTGGAAATGCTTTCATACCTGAGGTCTAATGACACTTACTGCTTCCTCTGTTGTCCTCATGATTTCACATTAACTATGAACTATTTTCTTCCTTTATTTCTAGGTTGTGCATGTTTTCCAAAGGTTGGGGGACATACCACTGAGAGTTCAAGCTTGCCCGTTCTTGCTATTAGTCATGTTTTGTTTCCCATCTCAATTACCTCCTCCATTCCTTGCTTTCCTTCGTCTCTTAATCATCTCGAATGTAATTCGGCATTCTTCCTCACTTTCCGTAGTAATTTCCTGTTTTTAAATGTCTTATTATCTCATATGCCTCATTGCTCACTTATCCTTCAAACTCTATTGTTCATTTAATTTTCTCACAATTTGTGTAGTTATTTGGTTTGCAGTGTTCAGTTCCCCTTTCTTGCGCACCCATCCATCAGTCATCCCTTCCTCTTCTTTCTGCTTCCCAAGTTCCTTTTTTCTTGAATGTGCGGATCATGATTTGAAATGGTGGAGATGAATCTTAATGTCCCCAGACTCTCTTTCTATTTATTTACTTAATTTTTAATATCAAATTATTCCATGGGGGAAATCTACGTTTATAATTCTCAAGCCTTCCCACAGAGGCAATCAAATTCACAGGGTCTTGTTTTTATTTAATTGGGGATAATGCAAATATCAAATGAAATATTACACAGTTGGTTGATGTTTATCTGAGATGTGGTGACTGGTCTTTTTCCCTTTTGCAATTGAAGCCCATTATTAATGTCTTTTGAATCTATGTCATATAAAACTTTTTTCTTAGAGATTGAAAGTAAACCCCAAATACAAATCCTGCTGTCATCAGATTTCCTGTTAATGCCCAGTCTATTTTCCAAGAAAAGCATGATTTTAGGGTTTTTTTTGGTTATTGAAGAATAGTTGATTTACAGGCTTGTGGTAGTTTCTAATGTACAGCAAAGTGATTCAGCTCCTATGTATGGTTATATAGGTTCCTATGGCTTACAGTTTATTATAAGCCATTAAATATAGTTCTCTGTGCCATAAGTAGGTGTTTGTTGTTTATCTATTTTATATTAGTGTGTATCTGTTAATACCATATTCCTAATTTATTCCTACCCCCTCCTTTCTCCTTTGATAACTGTGTATTTCTTTTCTATATCTGTGAGTCTGTTTCTGTTATGTAATAAGTTCATCTGTACTGTTTTTTAGATTCTACATGTAAGTAATATATAATATTTGTCTTTGATTTACTCACTTAGTATGATAATCTCTAGGTTCATCCATGTTACTGCAAATAGCATTATTTTATTCTCTTTGTGGCTGATTATTATCCCATTGTATATATGTACCCCATCTTCTTTATTCATTCATCTATCCATGACCAATTAAGTTGCTTCCATGTCTTGGTTATGGTAAATAGTGCTATTGTGAACATTTGGGTGCATGTATCTTTTCAAAACAGGGGTTTCTCCCAACATGTGCCCAGGAGTGGGATTGCTGGATCACATGTAACTCTTTTTTCAGTCTTTTAAGTCACCTCCATAACTGTTTTCCACAGTGGCTGCACCAATATACCTTCCCAACATCAGTGTAGGAGTGTTTCTGGAATTGTCTTTTTTTTTTTTTTTACTTAGTGGGTTTTATTACATTTATAGGTGTACAAAAATCGTCACAACTCAATTTTATAGCATTTCCATCCCAAACCTTCAGTGCAACCCCCCAATTTGTCTCATTTGGAAACCATAAGTTTCCAAAGTCTGTGAGTCAGTATCTGTTCTGCAAAGAAGTTCATTGTGTCCTTTTTTTAGATTCCATATGTAAGTGGTAGCATTTGATGTTGGTGTCTCATTGTCTGACTGACTTCACTTTGCGTGATAATTTCTAGGTCTAAAATTTTTTTGTTTGTTTTGTTTTTAAAACTTCACAGACCTCAGCCTTCTTCCTTTCCTCCTCCTGAATCTCAGGATAATTAATTTCAGCAAACTCTGGAGGCATTCATTCTTCCCCTTATTTTCTCTATTTTAGGATAAGATGCTTAGGATGCTTCCCCACCTCACCCTTTCCCAATAGATACCTTCCTATTTCAAGTGTATGACAGGGACCAATTCCTGTCCTTGCACGGTTTTACCTTTATGTTCTTACTCACTTCTCCTCTATAGCTTTATTTTACTCCATACGTGCACTCTGTTTCCATCCCTGAGTACAGTCCACAGTTTGTGTGGCTGAAGTTCTACCAGACAGTCTCCCAAGTCAAGAGGGCCACCATCTTGTTCCCATAATGCCCCTCAAATGCAGGCAAGGGAAAGGCACTGTGATCATCAACTTTATTTGTGATAATACCAAGGCAGTGGAAGTAAATATACTAACCAAGGGACAGTCTCATTACACCATGATTAAAGGAGGAATTGGGCAAATTTCTCAAATTCTATTTCCCTATTGTAATTCTCTTGAGATTTATGTTCATTTTTAAAGCTTATTGGTCTTTCAGTTACATCATAGGTATATGATTCCTTTCCCTGGAGTAAAGTTAGTAACTTGTAACCACTGAAACCTAGAATGCATTTCCATATAATTTTTTTTTCTTTTTTACAGCCCCACCTGTGGCATTTGGAAGTTCCTAGGCTAGGGGCTGAATCAGAGCTGCAGCCTTGGCCTAGGTCACAGCCAGGGCAACACCATATCAAGCCACATCTGCAACCTACACCAAAACTTTCAGCAATGCCCAGATCCTTAACCCACGAGGCAAGGCCAGGGGTTGAACCTGCATCCTCACAGAGACAGCGTTGGGTCCTTAACCCACTGAGCCACAACAGGAACTCCAATGTTTCCACATGATTATGACTTTAGAGCTAGCCAAAGGTGTAGATCACTTGTGTGTTGGAAATCCTGCTTGTTGAATTACATTTCTTTAAAAAGAATTCATTTTCTCTGAGTTAATCATTTCTTATATGATCCAAATAATCTTTTTTTGAAAATATGACCCTTTCCCCCTTGACTATTATTATGTTACATTTCACACATGATTTCTCTTGAGAGTACAATAAAGTCTAATTTTCTTCATTATTCAATTTGGATCCTGTTAAGTGAGACAGGCATTCACTGACAAGGAGGAAAATTTAATTTTGGCAAATAAGTTCATTTGTATTCAGAAAGCTTTGTACCCCTCATATTTAATAAACCTTTCCATTATAGAGTAAAGAAATCCTGCAAAATAGTCAAACAAATTAGCAATGGGGACACCAAGAGACTATAGTCAACCTTGATTCAGAGATGTCTCAGTTTATCTGTTTTCTGTCAATCATTAAACAAGAAAGATGAAATATACAATTATGTACAAGGAGACAGAACAAATTCTTTCATCCTGGCCAAAGCAAAAGAATTTTAATTGGTTGAAGAAAAAAGATTTTTGTTTTCTCTCTAGAAGGACAGAGGAACAAATGTAAATTGCCTTAGAATCCAATGGCTAGAACTACAAGACTTCAGACTTATCCAAATGAGAGGTAGTGCGTCGTTTGTACTTTTTTCTTCACAATAGGCAATACCCAGATATTTAGAAATGTGATGTTTGACGGAATGTTCCCTTTTCTACTACAGCTCCTCCAGCATGTAAGAAAAAAAGAAAACCTTGTTCCCTTTTCATTAGAATGTTTAGATTCATATTGATTTACTGATAGCACTTCTGCTTAGTTGTAGTTGTGTTAACTGCACTAAAATATTTGAATATGTTGTCAATTATTCCAGGGTCGATTTTCCATTTATGTGAATTATCAGGCCCTTTGTTTCTCTTCTAGGTCCTATCAGCCATCTGATTTTGTGAATCTTACACTGTTTTTAGTATATTTACAAGATGGAGAATAAGAACAATGAGAAGGGATAAAGTGTTAATCAGTCTATTCAGTAATGTTGTGCATCTGCAACAAAAGAAAACAACAGATAAAATTAAAACTGTTGGCCACAGAGAGGTATAATAAGCATTAAGTGGAAGTGTTTATATCAGCAGTTCTGAATATGAAATGTCATTGATTTATTTTTCCATAAAATATTTTCTGCACTTAGATATATCTATCAATAGAGTTGCTGATGAGGGAAGAAACAAAAATGAGGAAAAGTCACTTACACAGGATTCATAATGAGGTAAGAATAAATAGCAATATCTTTTTGTGTGATTAGTGTTTTCCCCCCCTTTTTTTTTAAAGAGGCCACCAGCCACAGTGAATACATGGAGCACAGCATACATGAAAGATGTCTATTTATTGAGAGAGTTTTTTAAGTTTAGGAGCTAGTCACCTAGCTTCTCCCCACCTGAGCAAAGATGGATTGCAGAAGATGGGGTAGACAGTGATCGTCACTGTGTGGAGGACTACCTCAGATTTATCCCATGAAGTAAAAAGCTATTTCTTCCTTTTATCTGAACATAGATCTTTAAATGGTTACCCTGGACCTAAATGATTACCTGTATGTGTATCTCAAGGTGCTTCACAACTGCTTGAGCAGAATGAGGCATGTGCCTATAGCTGGTTACCCATCAGCATACTCCCCTGGGACATCATCCAGAGGAAAGCCAGCAGATGAAAGGAAAGAGGGTTTTGTCCCCTCTCCTGTGAAAGCTTCTGTAGTAAGAGGAATGTCAGCTTTACTCTGGATCTCCAAACCTAGCCCACACTCCGTACAAAGCATGTAGTGTATGCTCCACAGAAGTGTGATGAAGCAAAGAAAATCAGGCGTAGAAAAAAGGACGAAAAGGGGAATTAATCTTCCGAAAGCTCTACAGGGTATGTTTCTAGAACCTTCTCAGCTCTAATGGGAAGAGGCAGGCTCATTTCATCCTACAAGGTTGTTGGAATCACACTTCCAAAAAACATAACTGTCAACTGCAGATCTACTTGACCTAACAGCTTAGGAACAGTTGAATTAGAAACTAGCCAGTTATCCTATAGTCTGGTGCCTGATATTAACATTTTTCAAACTAGAAGGGGTCTTGGAGTTACCCAAGATGCCTCCAAGTGGAATGTGATGTGACTTGCCTGCAATCATATAGCTCGTTAGTATTAAAAACTAAAACCTGGGTCAAAAAGTTCCCAAGCCCAGCATTTCACACACTGCAGTTTTCCTACATAGAACAGAAGCAATAGTTTGTTCTATCCCTTCATACTTTCTGACATAAGTCACTTAATATCTCCCTCTTCAGAAGTCCCATTAACCCTCTCCTCTTCCCCTGGCATTGTGGGACTTTAAGTTGCTAGGGAAACAGTCCACACTGGCTCACAGAGCATTTACAGACTGCACACTTAAAACTCTTGTAAAAGCTTGGTCACTAGGCATGATTAAAGCAACAGGAATTACTATTTTAATTGGAATCCTGGATTTGAGAATATCTTCATGGCCACTTGTTTGCTGGAGCCAGTGCTCTTCAGACTTAAGCTAGAATGTAAGTTCCATGAGGGTAGGAACCATGTCTATCTTGGTTCTAAGTCTCCACAGTGCCTAGTAGGTACTTAACTACCTGTTAAATTATTGAAAATGACCACAAGTTCTATATTTCATGATTCTAAGAACATCCCTTGGTATTCTCATCTGCAGACAAGAGAGAGTGTCACCCTTCAGGCAAGTATTTTCAAAAGTCTCAACCCTATCTAGTCTCCATCCAGTGAACTCAAGACGGAGTCTGATCACCCAAACCACAAGAAAAGAGTTCAAGCTCCATTTGACTTGGTCTGCTCTGTTAGTTAACAACCCTTGCCCCCAAGCAAATGAAGACATACTAAGGGCTGATATCTAGAACCATAAGAAAGACATTTAATGACTGTCTTCATTTTCAAGCCCTAGAGTGCAGAACAGAGATGTGTAGGCCAATGAATTGCTGTCTCCTTCAAGCCACTATTTGCAGGATCTTTACTAGAGGACAGGCTGATCTCTGCCTGGAAAAGGACCAAGCAGGAGGACCACTAGGGTAGTCTGCCTGCCTTCCATGGCAATGTAACAATCCAGCTGGGGCACTCAATTTATATATTCCAGTAGGAAAAACAGGAGCCCTGCAGTTCCCATGCTCCTCTCTCTTCCTTTTTTTGTTTTTTGTTTGTTTGTTTTTTGCTTTTTAGGGCCATACCCGCAGCATATGGAGGTTCCCAGGCTAGGGGTCTAATCGGAGCTGTGGCTGCCGGCCTATACCACAGCCACAGCAATGCCAGATCCAAGCCACATCTGCAACCTACACCACAGCTCACAGCAGTGCCAGATCCTTAACCCACTAAGCCATACCAGGGATCGAACCCACAACCTCATGGTTCCTAGTTGGATTTGCTTCCACTGCACCGTGACTGGAACTCCTCCTCTCTCTTCTGATTACTCCCTACTTTCCACCACTAGGGAACTTACCAAACCATTCCTTCCAGCCCACACAGTGTTCTCCCTAAAAGAATTGCTGGTATTATTTTTCTCTCCCTCTATTTCCACGGGTGTGTTAGCACACTGTAGACATTTTACTGCCCTCATAGCTTAGTCCTCCAAGCACTTGTCCAGCTGGTCTGTCTTTAAATCTGACCCCAATGGCAGCCATTGCTTGAAATGAAGAAGGCAATACAGTTAGAAACTGCAGTCGATGTTCCTCTTCTCTCAGGGGGTTGGTAGCCCATCCATAAGGTCTTCCTGATGATGATGTCCAGCAGCCAGGATTCAAGAAGCTCAGAAGCAGCAGTGGGAAGCAATATAGGAAAGGGCCATGCTCCTCCAAAGGAGTTGGTTTTCCTCCTGTCTCAGCAACTGTAAAATTATAAATCAAAGATTAAAATGTTAAGCCACTGCGCAAGAGGATCTTTGTAAATACATGGCTTAAACAAAACCTGATGAGGGATTCACTGGAATCTAAGTGAAGTCTGTGGTTTTTTAGACAATGGGGCAGAGATACAAGAACACACAAATCACGCCTAAGGATTCTCCATTCATTTATTTTGCTGTACCAAAGAAAGAGGAAAAGTTATGATTGCTATTAAATATAAGTGAATCTGCATGTAGAAATGAGTGGGCCAGGGAGGGACAAACCAGGGGAAAAGGAAAGAGAGCCCATCTGAAACCAGCCACTGTTTCTTCATAGTATTTCGTGGGGCTGACTTGAGTGGAGTTTGATTTTGTGACCTGAGAGTTGAATAAATCATAATATTTGGATATGAACTTGGATTTAAGATCCCATGTATAGTGAGTACAGTGACCCAAGCCTTACCAGTTCCTGGGCAAGCAAAATGATTGCTTTCCAGTGTCATTAACAAATTAAGAGTGACAAAAACCTCACTCAAAGATGGTCTAGGAGAAGCATCACTAGTTTAGGGCGTCCCTGCCCAAAGCATCACAGGAGATGTATCGTCATGCCACTGCCATCGTACTAGTCACCAAATCAATGACTATCTTTAGCTGCCATCCCCTCCCTTGCTGTGCCACTCTGCCCCCTTTCTCAGGCTCCAGGAACTCAATATGCATGTGCTATTATCCATCCATTCAAATTTATTTAATGTGACAAATACTAGTTAAGTCTTCCAATGGCTAGATTCGAATATTTCATACCAGAATATTAATAATTGATGGCTTTAACATTCCCATGGGATATCTCTAATTTAAAAACGGATTTATATACATGAAACTCTTACTTACTGGAATATGGGAAGAGGAGAGAGGAGGGGATGAGTGAGCAAGGAAAGGGGTGGGACTTGTCATGCTTCTTGTTTAATCTCACCACCATTCCACACCAACCACCAGCCTCCAAACAGTGAGCTGCAGCAACTATGCCTCCAGTGACACCAAACACCTGCCAACCCCAGATTGAAAAAGCAGGTCTGTCCTCAGAGCACATGAAGAGAACTGACATCCAACCCTATGGAGGACGTCCTAAAGATACTAAAGATCATGTCTGCATTCCAGATGTCTTTCCTGGCCCCAAACCTTTATTTTACAAAGAAGCAAACTGAAAGGTGAGTGGCTTACCCAGGGTCATACAGGGACTGACTGAAAGATAGGACCAAGACTAAGCATAGACCTCCCAAATCCTAGTCCACCACCCTGCCCAAGTAAACTCCTCTGAGCACAACCCACTGTCTTTGCTCCAGACATAAGCAGGAGGATTATATTCTTCAAACTCTAGAGTGGTATTTGGGTAGCATCTGAGGAGTAATTTCCCCTTCCTGGACAACAATCTGGTTCAGTGGATCTGGGGGAGGCACAGGAATGTTAACAGGTTCCCTGGGGAATTCTGATCTGCGAGGTGTAGGAACCACCGCTGTGTTTCTCTTGCCACTCCTCCACCTATCAGCACCATGCAGACAGCTAGAAGGTCTCCCTGAGGGGCTGTTCTGGGGACATCCTCTGGAGCCCAAAGATCAAAGGGCTCTTGACCACTAGGGCACAAGTCAGAGCCCCGAAGACAAACACCAGCCTTGAAGTCTCAAAGAAAGAATGCTTAAAATGTGCCAGAAAGGTCTTCTCTTATACCGTCTTGACCCTAATGACTTTGTGGCCAGCAATATCTCAACTATACCCTCAAGGTTCCTGTATAATGAATCTTCTAAAATGTGCTGAGCCCCTACTTTGTGTAACATTGTGCAGAGGGACTGAGACAGACAAAAAAAAAAGGGGGGGGGAGATCAACTTATATACTTAAGAAGAGCATCAACCATATAGAGCAGTGTCACTGAAGATGGCACACAATGACAGAGTGCAGTGTCACACATGCATGTTCCATGTAATTAAGTGATTTCCAAACCCACTGCCTGGCAGAAGTTTGTGGCAGTTCCTAAACCTTCATATGGAAGATTCTGATTCAATGAGCCTGAGGAGGAGCCCAGAATCTTCACTTGTAACAACTCCCAGGTGAATCCACAGATGGACATTTGAGATCCTTGTATTGTTTTTAAGGAGTGACTGTGAAGAATCCAAAGGAATCTAGCCAGGTTGCTTTTTATAGTCATAGTTTGCAGCTCCTCAACATTCCTAGCCTACTCAAATTGCCCCTCCATGGATGTCTGTTTGGCTTTATTCCTCTTGTGTCAGTCTTAGCCTGTGCTATCTTCCTACTTCTTAACTTCCTGCTCAGGGCTTCCTTTATCTTCCCAGTAGGAATTTGCTTTCTGAAAAAGTGTACAGCTTTATTCTTTAGGGAAACACACACAGGCAAAAGCCAATGTACAGAGCCATACATTGTATAATTCTGTTTACAAGAAATATCCAGGATAGGCAAATCCATGCAGATAGAAATCAAGTTAGTGGTTGCCAAGCGCTGAGGAGTAGGCTTGAGGGATGACAGCAAATGGGTACACCGTTTCTTTGGAGGATAATGAAAAGGTTCTGGAATATATCAAAAGTCACTGGATTGTATATTTGAAGAGGATGAATTTTATGGTACATGAATTATTAAAAAATCATGTGTAGAAGTGTGGGCACCCCATAGTACATACAGGTGGATCACCAGGCTCCCTAGAACCTCACAACTCTCAAAGGACATTCCCAAGGAAACAAAGACAAAATTTTGCCAGGGCAGCTGTTGACATGAATAGTTACTATTTACTGCATACTTATTTTGTGCCAGATACCATGAATCATAGTACATGGTTATCTCATATAATACATAATAACCAAAGATGTGGATACTATTATTATTACACTGTTACCATTAGCATTTTAGAGGTAATAAAATGGTGGCAGAGTGAGGTTAAATAACTTGACCCAGACCCACAGATAAGAAGTGGCAAAATTGAGCACCGGGGAGGTGTGATGAAATAAGCACCAAAAGACTCTGCCCAAAACTGTGTCCTTCATGGACCTGATAGTCTCACCTTTAGAAATGGAGAAAATATAATAATAATAATAATAATAATAATAATAATAGTGATAACAGTATAGTAAGGATTTACTGAATGCTTCCAGTGTCTCAACCCCTCTACTAAATTCTCTGCATAGATTATCTCATATAATCTTCATAAAAACTCTGTGACTTACATGCTAATGTCCTCCCCAGTCTTCAGAGGTGAAAGGTAAGGCAGAAAATGCTTACATAACCTGCCCCAAACCACACAGCTAGTAAGTGATGAAGATAGGATTTGAACAAAGATCCTTAGTGCTAAGCCACTTTGTAAGAGATCCAAACTTATATTTCTTCCTAGATGGATCTAAGGATGAAAGAATGAAGTGGCTTAAAATTCTTCTTGAAATGCAAAACAGTATCTACCCATCTTTTATTTATCCATCAATATATCTATAGATATAGAGATGTGGTACAGTTTTCTCTTAATACTGTTAATATTTAAGACAGAACAAAGCACAGGAGTGGTAATAAATGGCAAATGACACTTTAATGTTTGTGACACAAAAAGACATGACAGAAACAGTGGCAAATTGGAGAGAGAACATGCTTCATCTAAAGGAGGGGCCACAATTCAACTCTCTTTGTTGCCAGGTAGGTATATGGTATAGTACTGTCCTATTTTCTAAGAGAAACCAGAAAAACAGAGTTTTATGTGAAATATTTCAGTTGTTAAGAAGTGGCAAAGAATTCTACAGATTATATTTGGCCTGTAGCATTTCACTCTCAACCTCTATATATAGTAAACTGCCTTCTCTGGGCAGCTCTGTGTGACTGGAATTTAGGATTTAGGGTAAAAAAGTGAAAGGATGAATCTGGAAATGGTGAAGAGGGGCCATGATATGAAAATTTTTGATGCACACCTGGGGAAGGTAAATCTCATTCTACAGACTAGGGAAAGTCAAAGAGAAAGGGACCAAATCAGAAAAATATTCTAAGAGCCACGTGAAGGACAGAACAGCCAGGAGAGATAGCTGAGGCAGTGAGGCCAAATTGGAGATAAATATAGCTGTCAGCCCAAACAAAGGCAGTGGCAATGAAAGCAAGAGAACAGACTAAATCCACTGAGCCAAGACCTTCCTTAATAAATGACAGGTATGCTTATATCAAAAAGCACATACATACACTCTATTATATAGCTATATCATTACTTAATAAAGAAAAGACCATCATGAAGAGGGAGACAGCAAACATGAGGAGGAGAGCTATGGGAGAAATAAGAGAGGGGTTTGAGGACACAACATGTTTGAGGCTGGGTTTGGCATATAAAAAGGAAAGAAAATGTTCTTGGCTAGAGAGGAGACAGCTTGAAAACTGCCTAGGAAAATAAAAAATGAATTAGAAAAATAAAAATAACACATATAAGGAGTTCAGGTATTAAGAAATTAATAAGAAATGTGGGAAAGCAGCAGGGAAAAAAGTAATCGGGTAGTGAAGATCAGTGAAGGTCCCTAAAGTCCATATTTAATGCAGATGAGAGAAATTGGGGAAGGCACTTTAAAAAGACGCTGTAATAAAGGCACCAAGGAGATTGCTTTAACAGAGACAGAACTCAAGAACAGAGAACACAATAGAGGTATTTATAAGGAATAGGAGAGAAGAGGATCAAAATATGGCAAAGGATTTTAGCCATTGGAGATCAATAGGAAAAGATGAATTTTAGAGATGTCAGAAAGGAAAATACGACAGGATTTTGGAATATTCTCAGAGTGAAAATAAGGTCTATTCTATAAAAAATGCAAAGTTCCCTCTCCACAAATGCTTAAGAAGCAGCCCTGAGGATGGCCAAAGATAACACCAAAGTTGCATTGCAAGGACATGTGGGAGAGAACGCAGTTACCAGAAAGTTCCAAAAGGGAAGGGAGTGAACATTTTCACCTTTACCAAGCTTGCTTTTCATTGCCATTAGTTATAACCATTGTCCAGACCAAAATAAAGGGTTCAACAGAACCAGCTTCTTCAGAGATAACCTTGTGATAGGACAGAACATTCTGGGAGAACTGCAGCTGTCATAAAGAAAGAATTTTAAGAAGGAGGAGCCTTCCTCACCTACACGGTCCAGAGATAAAAAGGACCACTACCAACAGTATCAAATGGTCCTATTTAAAAGCATTAAGTTTTACATTAAATGGGAATAAATACAAGGAGGGAGGAAAAAGCAGCAGAAAGGAACGATTGTTGAAGTGTGTGTCATATAATACCTGGTAATATATGTACAATATTTAAGTCCCACTGCAGAAAGGTAAAGTTTCTCCATTTTGCAGGATAAAGCATAAAATAAACTATATAAAATAGTTACTTGCTCAAAGTTACATAGGTAGTAAGTTTTAGAGCTAAGTCTTGCTGAATTCTCAAGCTCATGCATTTTCCATTATACCGTACTGTTTGACCGTGGGCCATCTTCCACTCAGATGACTGTAAGCATCTTCACTGGCATGGTTTATCCTCTCCGTCCCCCATCCAATATGTAGTCTAGCCAGAGCAATCATTCACAAACACAGATTTCACTGTGGCACTGTCTACTCAAATCCCTTCAGTAAATTCCCTTTGATTTTCAACAGTCCAAACTGCTTATCATTCCCTACAAGGTCCTTCAGGATCTGGCCCTGCTCACCTCCCTAGCCTCCTCATCAGCTCCTCTCATTGCAGGTGACAATTCAATGATCCTGAACATATTTAAGTCCCTGGAACGCACCATAGATCCTTCTCATCTCCAGCCCTTTGTACATTGTCCCTAATGCCCAGAGCACTCTTCTCCTTGACCTCCTAACCCCACCCTTCGGGTTGTCTAGGTAGCAGGAGTACTCCTTTCTCACAAACCACACTTACTGGAATTCTCTCTATCTATTCTGAGGGCCCCACAACTCCTCTACTTTGAGCTAGCTACGTGAGAAAAGATCCTATTTCTGTCTAATTTACTCTTGAATCCACCACACCTAGCACATGCACTGGCATAGCGTAGGTGCTAAACACATATGTTTTGAAATGGATGGATAAATTTGATGGGGCAAGGGCCATCACTAGTTACTAAGTGAAGCTATATCGATGGAAGCCAAATCCATAACTGACCCCAAAGTCCATATCCTTGGCATCTGCAATTTGCTGTCCACTGCTGAAGATTTGTAGACATTCCAAAAATTTCACTGATACTTTATACAACATATGATCTAGTTGCTTCCTGTGCTCAGAGCTACAAATAATTCCAAAGACAAGGCTCACTTCTTGCCCTAAACAAGGTCACAGACTAGTGAAGGAGCTTTATTTTGCCAACATGTTGCAACTCATATTTGCTTTAAATCCTTTCAGGACTAACTGACATGGGATCCTTGACAGTTTATCAAGAATTTGGTAATTGCCAATTGATTCCTACAGGACCACAAGGAGATAGAGAGCTGAGGCCAAATATTATTCATCGTTATCACTGCATGGCTAGCATAGTGCCTGATATATAAGAACAGGCTTAAAAGTCACCAGATGAGTGAAAGAATAAACAAACGAATGGACAATCAAATAAATCAAGTCTTGGAATAAATCTTTGGAATCTAGGTCAGTTTTAGCAGGAGTTCTCATCCATCACTAAACAGATAAATGACTTTGGTGGCAGGTGTCCTACGGAAGAACCAACCTGTTAGACACACATACATCCTGACCAGCCTACAGAACCAGCAGAGCATGGGGACAGGGAAAAAGAGGAGCAGGGTTTAGATGATTTTCTTCTGTGTTCTCAGGTTTAGAAAGGAGATGCTGTGGGGCAGGTGCAGCCAGGTGGAGGACTGAGATAGCTTGACCTGGCCCCTTTGAACCCAAACCTGCTCACTAAAGCAGACTGTAGAGGTAGGTCAAGAAATAAAGAAACAGATGGATTAATATAGTGTTCACCACACTTTCACTGCCCAGAAAGAAAACCCTCTGGAGGCATATTATTTAAAGTATATTAAGGAGTTCCCATCGTGGCTCAGTGGTTAATGAATCCGACTAGGAACAATGAGGTTGCGGGTTCGATCCGTGGCCTTGCTCAGTGGGTTAAGGATCCGGCGTTGCTGTGAGCTGTGGTGTAGGTTGCAGACGCGGCTCAGATCCCGCATTGCTGTGGCTGTGGCAAAGGCCGGCAGCTACAGCTCCTGTTAGACCCCTGGCCTGGGAACCTCCATATGCCACAGGTGCGGCCCTAGATAAGGCCAAAAAAAAAAAAAAAGATAAAATATATTAAAAATCACCAACATAAATATTCAGCTGAAACAGATATTTACCAGTTTCTGTACCTTTCAAAATTAGAGCCAAAAATCTGAACAGAAACAGCTGTCTAAACAGTATCCTTTTCACAGACCCATACATACACACACA
>PVHT020000174.1:3942053-4004509 GCA_004024745.2 Catagonus wagneri | reverse complement strand
CTCACACTCCTGATATTTTTCTCCCAGCTGCCAGCTTGTTAGTTATTTGAATAAACATTACTTCTGCCACTCATTTTAGCACCAAATAGTACCTTGTAGTCAGTTAAAAAAACCTTTATCAAAGTTAGAGTATGGTATTATTTTGACACCAGACAGTCCCTTGCTTTTGTGTGGAATCACTGTATTGCCTATATAGTGTACGATTTTGCTTTTGTGCAGATAATCAGCAGGTCATTAGCGAACCGTACAGATCACTCTGGACTCAGGATGGAGCCCTGTGGACCTGAAGCCATAATAGAGAGAAGATAAGGTGTTGCTGACAGTTACCTCTGATGGCAGTTTAAAAAATATGATTGCAGCAGTTCCCATTGTGGCACAGCAGAAACGAATCTAACTAGGAACCATGAGGTTGTGGGTTCAATCCCTGGCTTGGCTCAATAGGTTAAGGATCCAGCATTGCCTTAGTGTAGGTTGCAGGCGCAGCTCGGATCCCACGTTGCTATGGCTGTGGCATAGGCTGGCGGCGACAGCTCTGATTTGACCCCTAGCCTGGGAACCTCCATATGCTGTGGGTGTGGCCCTAAAAAGCCAAAAAAAAAAAAATGGTATATATATATATATATATATGATTGCAACCACATGACATCTTAATACAACAGATCTCTGAGCTGTTTACATGGCAAATTCTGATTAATGGTATCAATAATCATTATGAATTTTTAAGTTTTGGTGGAGTACTCCATTACATTGTTCTATTAGAGTACAAGACTAACAAGTTATTTTGGGAAATTACTATGTTTATCATTATTTTACTACCTCTGGCTTTACATACTGATCAACGTGATATGACCTATAGTTTATTCAAATAGGGGGTGGGGGAAGTCCTGCTGCCTATTTTAAAAATTCATGAAGAAGCTTTTGCATAAGAAAATGAGAGTGAGAAAAACTGAAATTTGGTGTATGAGCCAGAATTTGCCACTTTTATACATGTACATATGCAAACACACACACACACACACACACAGAGGATAAGATCTATTTCACTACATCCACATCTGGCAATGATGTGGACATAGTGAAAAGATTTCAAATTCCCTCCGGAAAGCCCTTAGGCTGCAAGAAAAATCATCCTGCATCTAAAAAACCCATCTGAGACATATCTCCCATATGGTAAAACCCTGTTTTGTTTTATTCTAACAAATTGGCCCTCGGATTCCTCTCACAGCTGTTGCTGCTATTGTTTAAGATATATTGAGTCCCAGCAGTGAGCAAGATACTGTGTACAGCAGCCAGGATCCCTATATCACTGGACTGAGTGAGCAATAGGTGATATCACCTGTAAGAAGTGCTGAGCACCCAAGATATTTAAAGTCCTGTTACATAATAAGCACTCAACAAATGGGGGCCAAAAATATTTTTAATTAGAATAATTCCGGGAGTTTAGTCTCAGGAGAAAAATGGGAGTTGGTTCCTAAACCAGATCACCACCAAGAATAAGAAAGCTGAAATAAGCAAACAAGTAACTTTCCCCTTCACTATTCTCCACCAGAGTTTGGTTTAGCTTGAAAAACACTGGTGTACACCCAGCTCTGCATCAGCACAGAAGACACAAAGACAAGCCACCCTAACCCTGGGTGGCTGGCTGCCCCTCTGCTGGAAGAATGACACACCTGGGGTTCTTTCCCAATAGGGTCTTTTATCATTGCATGAGCATTTAGAGAGCTTATTATATAAAGCCATATAGATAATATAATAACATGGAAGGAAAACATTTGCTCTTTTTTTTTTTTTTTTTTTTGTCTTTTGTCAGGGCCACACCTGCGGCATGTGGAGGTTCCCAGGCTAGGGGTCTAATCAGAGCTACAGCTGCTGGTCTACGCCACAGCTACAGCCACAGCCACAGCCACAGCAACGCGGGATCCAAGCTGCGTCTGCAACCTGCACCACAGCTCACAGCAACGCCGAATCCTTAACCCACTGAGCAAAAAAGCCAGGGATCAAACCTACAACCTTATGGTTCCTAGTCGGATTTGTTTCCACTGTGCCACAACGGGAACGCCAACATTTGCTCTTTTTAATAGTTTTTTTTCCAACTTTACTGAGGTATAATTGACAAAATTATAAGATATTTAAAGTATGTATTGTGATAATCTGATACATGTATAACTTGTGAAAGCATTCCCCCCCCCGAGTTAACTAACACATTCTGTAACCTCACATATTTATCTTTTTGTGTGTGTGAGAACATTTAAATTCTCTAAGTATCTCTAAGAAATAGCAAATTTCAGTTGTACAATGTGGTGTTATCAACTATAGTCCCTATGTTATGCATTAGATCCTCAGACCTTTATACCAGCCCCTTCCTATTTCCTTCACTCCCATCATGACTTAAGTTAGTTGACTTTCCTTTTCAGGGCCTGGGCAGGGTCCCTCCTTAATTTATAGCTTCTGTAAGTGGAGGAATTACCTTTTTATTCTGGTCTGACTCTACCAGAATTGATGGATGTTTCAAATGTGCTCAAAATAAATGTGAACTAAGTATATGCTCAATTTAAAAAAATCCTATTATAGCAAGCCTATAATTATAATGGTTATCCTATATATAAAATACATCACAGCTATCATACACCCCCCCCCAAAATGACCAGTATCAAGAGGTAATTCTAATCCTTTTGGTCTCTCTGGATGGGTCATCTGCAGACATATGGCCAGATTTCCTCAACACTTTGAGTTGTTCAGTATAATCAGTAGTCTCATGGGTGGGATGTGCCCACTGCAACCCCACTGAATTTTCCTTTCCATTTTTATCAAATTTCAGCAAACTTCTTTCTGAAGTTTAAGTAAGAAAAGAGCCCTTTCCTGCTTTATATTAACTCGGGACCATTTCCAATTAACGTGGAAATGAACATACTTCCTCCTCCTCATCTCCATCTTCCTTACCTCACTAACCTTGTGTCTCTGTCTTGTTTTCCTCTGAAGGTTTTTTCCCCATGTTTTGAGTATTCATTTAAAAACTCTCCTTTGCTATGCTCTAAGACAGAGGAAGAGAAAGAAAAAACGAAAGGAAAGAAAGAGAGAAGGAAGGAAGGAAGGAGAAAGAAAGGGAGAAAGGAAGGAAGGAAGAAGGAAAGAAAGAAAGGGAAGAAAGGGAGAAAGGAAGGAAGGAAGAAAGAAGGAAAGGAAGGAAGAAAGAAAGAGAGAAAGAAAGAAAAAATTTGGAGGCTTCTCGGCCTTTTAACCTTAGCTTCTCTTTCTGTGGATGGCCAGAAATTGATGGACATTATAGAAAAACTAGCAAGGAAAAAAAGTGCTTGGAGGAGAGAGAATGTTAGAGAGATGCTAAGAGACCTTGTTGAACGAAGGAACCCATCTCAACTTCCCCCTTCCTCCTCTAATCTCTTTGCAAACTCATTGCAATGGCTTCTGTGCTTCTGGTGAGACTGAACCCATGAGCTCAGAGTAGACAGCAAGAATAAATGACATGAAGTAAAATTCCATTAAAAAAAAAAAAAGCCAACATCCCCAAGGCCTCTAGATTCATTGCTCAAGTGTTTTCTACTGTACGCCACCCACTCTCCCAGGCCAAAACACAACACCAGGCCATCCCACACCTGAACTTCTGGTTGAGCCAGAAGAGCACTGGAAGTTTGGAAACAGGGCCAAAAATTCAGCAGAGCCCCAGGCTCAACCACCACCTCTATAGTTCTGGGAATGCACTGTCCCCAGAACAACCCCCAGAAAGTTGGGGAGGAAAAATAGCTAAGAATGTCAGGGGCAATTTGGGTTGGCACCAAGGAGGCCTCACCCACTTTCCCACGGGTTTCCAGTCCTGGCTATGTCAGAGGGTGCAAGAATGTCCTGCCTCTTCCTCCCAACTCCCAGTTAAACCAGAAGCTGGACATTCAGGGGAAGGGCCAGGAATGTGGCCGACCAAGTGCAGGGACATTACTGCCACAGTTTCCATCATGACTCACAAGCACAATCCAGGGCATACAGGTGTGTTTGTTGAACAGAAACATTCTGAGAGTTTGTTTGAAAAGAAGATATTCTGTACTAGACTTTGAACAATAATGGCTGTCCTTTATCGAGTACTTACTATGTGTGAGCTAGACTCTCCATGCAGTAGGTCATTTAGTTCTAACAGTACCCTAAGTACTGTAAGGATCTCCCGTTTACATACAGGAAACTGGGTCTTAGTAAAGACAGCTTGATTCAAGCTACCGAGAGGTAGATGCAGGGTTCCATTCCAGATAATCTGACTCCAAAGCCCACATTTTTATTCATCGTGTGTAGAAAACCAAAATTCTGTACCTTTGAGGGCACTCTTCCTAGATAGGACTCTAAGGCATATTGACCTTGTTTCATTAGAGAAACAGAATTCAGTTGCCAGATAGTACATAGTTTCCTCTATCTGTCAGTGCCTGAGGCCAGCAATAGATTCTAGAAATCAGATAAACAAGAGTCAGAGATAATCCGCTCACAAAACAGAATTTGAGGGAATGTGTGGGAGGAACCTGAATTCTGGGCTCAATCTGGCTCAGAGTTGATTTGTCTCAAGGTTAAAGTAGTTCCCTTTCGTTTCAGGGGCAGCTAATGAATGAAAATGGCTCTACCATGAACTTCAGTTACAGCTCTAAATAACGGGCAACATACCAACAAATGATGCAAGTTCTTCACTTTCCAAGTCACATTTTTCCTTTGGGGTGGGGGGTACTGTGCCCAAAGCATGTGGAAGTTCCCAGGCCAAGGATCAAACCCACTCCATAGCAGTCACCTGAGCAACAGCAATGACAACGCTAAATCCTTACCCCACTATGCCACAAGGGAACTCCCCAAGTCATGCTTTTATGAGAGATACTGATTGACTGACACCAGGAGAAGCATAACAAAGTACTGAGAAGGTTCTGGAAATGTCCTGAAGAAGATAACAGGTGCAAAAATGAAGTCAAAGTCAACAGACCCCTTAGCTCTTAAAGTAAGAACACCCTGATGATTTTACAGCAGTTTCAATTATAAATGTAATTAATTGATAATTTAAAATGATTATAAAATAAACATGTTGAGACAGTTTTTCTCCTTCCACGGAAGTCTTAAGAATTCTCAAGATGATGACCTTAGGAGCATTAGGACTACTTATAGAAGATTCTAGTTGACCCAAACTGCTTTTGTTCCTCCCCACTTCAAGTATCCAGGGATTCCCAGGAGGCTCCTATGTGTGTTTGTGGTTATCAAGGGAGCTCCCACTTCTGGTGGGGAGAGGATGACAACAAGAAGTACTCAGTTAAAGCCCCCACTCTCTCAAGGCCCCCTAACCCAGTTGTCAGGATTACTTTTATCTTGGTGAACCATGAGCTAACAACAGGTGTTCACTCCCTTATCCCTTTCTATCCCACAGGCTCCTCATAGGAAAAAGGATACCCTTGGAGAACAATGAGCCCATGGAAAAAGTAGACTGAAGAAAGTTGAAGACCATGCCTACCCCAATCTCTATCAAAAACTTAGATACCTAAGATCAACTTAGATACCTGGATGAAATGGGTCCAGGCCTACAGGGTAAGCCAGCTCCTCCCTACATGTTATAATTTAGAAGGAACCAAAAGATTATATTTCTGCACCACTTTCATTTATTCAGTCAATCAGCCAGTAGTTACTGAGCACCTGCATGGAAGATGGAGACACAATTGTCATGGAGTTGCGATTTAGCATATGAAAATCTTGTATTTGACTTGGCAACACTCGAATGGCAACTCTCAGCAAGAGGTCAGGCTTAACCACAAGGAACTTACAGTCTAGTGCACTGTGTAGTGCCTAAGAATTAAAAATCCATCAACACCTTAATGGAAAAGCTGATTTATCTGGTTAACCTCAAAGTGCACAATCTGATGGAATAATTCACAGAAGAGGTAAGTTTTAGGGGAAGAAGGGAGTTAGAAAGATCCAAGGCAAGGCAAGCATCAGTAGAATGTTGTAGAGGAATGCGAACAGTGATTAACTGCAAACCATATAAGGGCTCTGAGTCCCCAGGTGGGTGTCAGGGTGTCAGGTAAAGTGTTCCAAATGACAAAATTATTGCTGAGAATTCAGCTTGTTTCACCTGCATACCAAGTTAGAAACAAACTGGCCAAAAATGTTCTCAAGGTTGGTAAACATTTCAATTAGACCCGAGCAGAGAGCATCTAGTGGGATCCCATGCCAACTTATGGTTTAGGGTGGAAACCATACAAAATGTGGTGGTTTTATAGGGTTTGAACCTGAAAGCAAGCAAAATGTGGTGGTTTGAGCTGTGTTTTTCTTGGAGTTTTTTAGGTACTCAGGCATAAAAATTCATAGTCAAGCTTGGGAGGTCCTATCTGAAACAATAAAAAGTTTTCACACTATCCTTTCAGCAACCACAGAAAAAACAGCCTTCCAAGAGAAGTTGTAGACTCTTGTTTTAATATCTTTTAAATACAGTTGATAGATGGATTGCTTAGGCCATATTTATGTAGTGAAAACTGATTTTGATATTTGGAGGGAGGAAAGAGGCTGTCTTTTTCTGGACGAGCATAATCTACATAGGAAAAAGAAAGCAAGGGTTTATATGCCTGTCATTGCGCTAATCATAAAACTAGTGAATGATTAGTTCCATTGTCAGAAATTTCTTGGTCAGCCTGCTATGAGCAACTCTATAGCTTGAATCTGGAATGAGAGTGAGAAGAGTGAAATATTTGTTTTGTTTTATATGTCAGTTATTAAAGCCACTGTAAGTCCTTTTAGAAAGATGTGGAGCATAAATAAACAGGAAGTGCCACAAAAGAAGTGGCAGAAATGGAAAGATCCATTTGTATGACCTACTTTACCATTTCCCTCACTAGCTAGTTAAGGTTTCCTACCCCATATCATCTCATGTCTGGTGTAGAAATAAATTTCTGTCTCTTAAATTTTTTCCCTTTCTTTGATCTCCTTGCCTAAGCAGGTAACCAGAATGCCACATGGGAATGTGTGAATGTGGGGTTAGGGCTGCTCTGGCTTTGAGTAAGACTGATAGCACAGGAGCACCTTGCCTGGGTGCAAGAAAATAGGCTGCGTGACATTTCCCAAGCACTTATTACAGCATCTGTTAAGGCCCATTCTCTGAATCCTGCAACCAAATAAAAATATTGACTTTAGTTTGAAGAGCCTAATATTTCTTCATCATCAATGGAAATTCTATTATTCCCCCAATGATGTGAAATTTCTCTTTTATTTTTAAGATTTTGTATTGCTTTATTTTTGAGGGAGCCAGAAGAAAGATTATAAACATCAATTATGGTGTACATGAGCAGAACAGCAGTAACCATCATTATTATCACTTATATATTTATTGTTACTCTAGGAAAATCTAGTTAATTTGAACCTTGAGCCTTTGAAACATTTGATAATTCCAAGATGGAGAATCAGCTTAACTGTTCCTTTGGTGGAAGAGAGTTTACAAATATAATTAAATAAGCTTTGCAGGGGGTGATTAATCTTAAGAAAACAATCTGCTTTCAAACACTCCAGTAATAATTGTTTCTGACGATTAATGCAATGATTACAAAGAATTCTGACCTACTCATTGAAGCAGACCCAGTTATGAGGGCTCAGCCACGGAGTTTATGTAATGGTCCCTGGCTTATGTAAATACTTTCTGTACAGTAGGTTACAATATTCTGTATCCTGACATATCATGGTTTATACTGCTCTTCCATCAGACTAGCCTTCTATAGTGAGGGTTACCCTGGATTTCTGTTCAAGGGTTGCTGAACCCAAGACACCAGTGAAACAAGCCGAAACGGTCTTCTGACGGTGTTTATGATCCCTCTAGTCTCTTTTTACATATGCATATATCCTTTAAACTAATGCAATAATTGGATTCATTGGGAGCCTGCTTTGCAAGGGCATTGTGATAGTTGAAGCTCATACGAATAATCCAAATCACTCTCCAAGGTAAATGCATATCCCATTTGTAGAACAGCATGGTCAGATATCCAAGGACTGGACAGGTAGCCCAATTTGTCCATGAATTCTTCAGTTAAAATAGGAAACTTACTGAAGATACTTTGTCCTGAAAATACCGACAATTCATTACAGGGTCCACGAGAAAAATTCTTCATAAGGTTACTTTTAAGAATAATAGTTACATTCCTTTGAGCACTCTCTTTGAGGAATACTAAGTAGAAAAAAACTAAATATAAAAGAATCTATCCAATTACAACTTATTTATAAATAAGAAAAACACAAAAAAGATTGAATATTTATTCATTCAGCATATATATATGGAGTATTTGCTATTCTTCAGGCTCAGCTGTGAACTCTAAGAAAGATAACAATTACATTGTGCTTGGGAAGACAAATAAAGCAACAATGACAATATAACCTAGACAATAGAGGCATAAAGATAGACACCTAACTTCGAGCATCAGAAAAGATTTCCCATGTGTTGTATAACTGGATCTGAGGTGAAGAGATGAGAGGTTAGCCAGGTGGGCAATGGGCCAGGGAGGGCTTTCAGGAATAAGGGGATAGCATATGCAGAAATAGAAACCAAAAGGCCTCGTTCAATGTTATATTAATGTTAATGTTAAGCATTAGCTAGTATTCTTTGAACATTTGCTTTTCACAAAGCACCTTGTTAAGCATTTTTTAGGCATTTATTTCACCTGATTCTACCGTTACCAGATAATTCACTTCTATTGTTCATCCACTTGTACAGGAAGGAAACTGAGGCTCAAGGTTATCCAGCAGTCTGACTCCAGAGTGCTCTGTCCTTAACCCATGCTCCAGGGGTGCTCCACCCTCACCCGGCAGAAAGCATGTCTGTCCTCTACGGGCAGTGGGGAGCCAAGAGAAATTTTAGGTGAATCCCTTAAAAGTAAGTCTAACATTTTTATGAGAAAAAGACCCCCATTCTTTGCCAAGTGTTGTGCGTCTTTTAAAATTCAGTTGATTCAATGCCTTGATTATTTCCTGGGTGAATTTGATTTCCACCTTGTTTAGAAAAAGAACACTGACTTAAGAAGGTCCTTTCGTGCAAGTGAATCACAACCCCAAGGATCAGGAAGGAGGTAACAGTGATGCTATTCCCAACAAGCAGGAATGGGTACCACCACGTGTCTCTCTGCTAATACTGTACAGAAACCAGTGTAAGCTGTCGTGCTGAGCATACGTGGTAGGATCCATCCTTTATACCTGTCCTTTTGGGGCTGGGGTCAGGTTTCTAAATCCAAATACTTTGAATTCTGAATACTTCTTCAATGTTCTTTGCTTTTAATTGATAGTTTTTAAATGGCAAGATTTGCTTAGAACCGTGGTAAAGATAGAAGAGTGAAGCTATAGTGACCTAAAATGATCTAATTTTCTACAAAATTACTGCTCTCTACAAGCTGCATAAACTTTAATTAAAAAGACAAAGAAGTCTATTCTCTCTTTTTACACACATGTGGCATGCTATGTTCTTGGGATTCTGATAAAAGGAAAAGAGCAGATTGAATAGGTTAGAATTTTTAGCAATAACTCAATATAATTAAGAAGTGATACTTATTTCCATCTTTAAGGACCAGTAGGTAACCAACAGGTGTGTTTTTCCAGAGAAAAATTATTTTCAACTTCAAAATATGTGTAAAGTTAGCTTACAAAATGAACTTTAGAAGCAGATTAAGCCACAAATATGACAATGCTAAATTCAACCCACATGAACATGTCAATGTTTTTCAGCTAAATATCACCAAAATGAGCATTCCTAAGATGCTTAATGCAATGGTTTATGTATCTGTATCCAACAAAATATCTCCAAAATCCTACAAAGAAATATTTTGGTAGCTTCCACCAAATTTTCTAGGACCTGATTTTAATGGTAGCAGATTTAGAGGAATGGATCAAGGAAAAGGGGGGCCACTAAGATGAGAACACTGAGTCTGAAAATAACTTCAACAACTCACAGGACACAATGCCACAAAAGATATCTCTGCCTAAATACTCACACATGTGGTTCTTTTTCCTTCACCTGCTTTCTCTCTTTGCCCTCTTCCTTCCCGAACTCTCTTTCCATTTTAATTCTTTTTCCAAGCTGTGTTCCCAAGCAAAAATCACTTTAAAAGGACATATTTTATGCAAAGCAGTTTGATGTATTTTGTCCTACTTGTAAAAGCATTTGGGTAGCCTCAGTATCCGTGTGATTTAGGCTGTCATGGAGGCTAGCCCATTAAGCTTAAATGAAAATCAGCTTTAATAGGGATGACCTGAAGCAGAAAAGGGTTTTTAACAGATATCTGCATGTGTTCCTCCCATTCAGCAAGTTCTGGAAAAAAAGAAAAAAACTGAGTGGTAACTATAACTTCATAAGCAGCCTCTTGCAATATAATGTTGAAGCTATGACAGAAAATTGAGAAATAAGGAGAAGGAGGGGTATATAGCACAAATGTTTATGGTTAGGTACACCACTTGTTCTGCGTATGTAGCTCAGCTCTGCTAACTAAACTGATTAAATATATATATATATATATATATATATATATATATATATATAGTAGTTTGAAAAGCTCTGTAAAATTTATCTGAGTGTGTATATGCAAGCAGAGTGAAATACTGCATTGTGTGTATAAATATCAGGTAGCATAAAATACCCCCGTAGTTGTTTGTTTAGGGACACATTTGGATTGAGTGAACATTCTAACTAGCATTTCTTTAAAAGCCACAAAAACATCACACCTTTTAGTTTTAATAAAATGTAGTTTCTGGCAGTTCTTTTATCACATCTGTCATCTCCTAAGCTTTGCTTAGCCAAAGCACTCCAACTTGAATTTTGAAATTGTCAGCATAGACCTTCTAATCTTTAAATCTTAAATTATCTAAGCAGATTAACTACCATTATTCTATGCCTACAGGACTCAAGGGTAAAGAAAGCAAAGGAAATACAACTTTTTTTTTTTCCCAGGCAATTAAGAGCCTGTGAAGGTTGCATTGGGGGAATGTATTTGAAACAGCATCCTAGGTATATTTTTAAATAACCAGGTTAATGAGTATGTTAACTCCAATATTGAGATCTGTAAGACAAAAAAATGGCTTCATCTAAGAAGTTTAATCCAGTTTTTAAATTAAAAAAAAAAGTTATTCATACTTCTAGTGTGTCAACTGGCCATGGATATCCTGAAGCCAAGGGACATAGAGTGAAGAAAAAAAGGAAAAAAAATGTTTAAAAAGCATCTGTGCGGTGACCTGATTTCTGCTATGATCTCCCTTTGGAGATCAAAGCAGGATTAATGTGATTCTTTACTGTTTGCATTGCACATCTCAAAGCTCTGGAGACTTAAGCAATAAGTACGGATGCAGCCCCTGGACACAGGGGAAACAGAATTTGAAAGGGGTGAATTAATGGAGCAAAGGCTAACTATGAAAAGTTATTTGGGATTTGGGAGGCAATACAGAATTTAGAGTACTTCGTACTTTTAAGCACATTTGCTTTCTCTTTTCTCAATTTCTGGGGGCAAAGCTTTTGGCTAGTTGATGAGGCCACCAGCGAATATCATATTAATGTCTCCATAATGAACTAGCTCATTCTGGAATGTTTTGCAGCTCCTGGTACACATGAAAAGGGAAGGGAACCCTGCCTCAGGTTTTCACACGAAAGCGTTTGCACCTTACAACCAGTAGTTATGCGGTGCATTTAAAAGAGAGGACAATCTTTTAAAATATCAAAATGTTGAGCTTTTGTGTTTTCACCGCGTGTGGCAATCCTGGATGGTGGAACTCTGCAAGAGCAAGTGTTTCTATGGTCTTTTAGAAGTGCTTGTTCTTTTGTTGAGGAAAATGGCAAGTCCCCTATTCCTGGGATCTCAGAAAGTGAAGGAAAAAATCGCTTTCCTTTTTAATGCTTAGTGTAGATACCTCTTGGAGGGGGAGAAAAAGCTCCCCTCCTCCAAACTTGACTGTGATTTTTAGCTGCATTACCTAGAAGAGGGCGCCCCAGAGAGTAGCTCAAGGTACAGTTTTACAGGTACTCAGTGCTGGGGAGCACCAGATTGAGGAGGTGGGAACAGAGACACTCTCAGCCTGGGATGTGACCCCACAGTCTCCACTTTCTGTTTATACAACTCCACCCAAAACAACTTATCGGCAACTCTGCACACTCGGCATCTCCCCCCCCACCCGCCGCCACACACACACACACACACACACACACACACACACGAGATGCTCCCAACAACAACACACACACACACACACACACACACACACACACACACACACACACACACGAGATGCTCCCAACACTGACAGACTTTCAGCCACTTGAGCCCTGCATTTCTCCTCTGAGCAACTCCTTCGTGTTCACTCTTCCCGGATCCTTTAGGTTAGCACTCAAAGACCTTGCCTGTCCTTTCGCCACCTCCTCCCCCTTTCCCTTTGTGCCCCTGGCTGGGCACCACTTTCCAAACCGGTCCAAACTACGTGGCCAAAGCTCAAGAAGTGGCTCGAGGCGAAGACCCTACAAGATGGACTCGGGCGACAGGTCACAATGGCACCCGACACGGGGTGGGTCGGTGGTCTTTCCAGCGCGCACCCCCCTCCCTGGCACCTACAGCTGTTTCACCTCGTTTTGCGTAAGGTCCAATAAGCCAGTCCCGGCGAAACGGCTGGGAGCTTAGAATAGGGCACTTTCCCGCGCAAGGGGTGCGGGAAGGGGGAGGGAGGGTCGCCTCTGCTGGAGCCCTGCAGCCGAGCACCAGCACCCACGCCTTGGCTTGAGCGTCCGCGGCGGCGCCGGACTCCCGCTGCCCGCCCCAAGCTCGTACCTGGAGGGGAATTCGCCGAGGAACTTTGAGAATTGCCTCCACTGGAAAAGCAGCCGGCCAGTGAAGCTTTTTGTCCGGAACACAATTCTCAGGGCTAAGGATAAGGGGAAAGGAATTTCTTTGAGTGCCTTGAACACTCTACACTCACCTTCTAATTATTTTAACCACAACACAAGCAAATTGGACTTTCTCAGGCCGTTTCTTTGCTTTGTGTAGTTTCATCTGATGGTGCTGATAATTGTTTTCTCGTTATCACGCTAGTTAACGGGGACATTTTCTGCTGGAACGAGGATTGTTCAGGAATCCGTCACTAGGCTGATGGAGGGAACTGAATCAAGGCCGGTGGAGGGAGTTGCCCGAAAATTCAGCTGGAAAAGTTCGGAACATCAATACCAACTTACTCTCTGCCTTTTTTTTTTTTTCTTTTCCTGATTTTACCCTGTTATTCTCTCTGCAGTCCTGGTTTGGCCAGCGATTACGTATCACTCAGAAACATTCTTGTAGCTAAAAATGTAGTAGTTGGAGACCCATGACTCAGTTGAAAAGTGTTAAGTTTTAAAATACTGACGGGTGGGGTTTTTTTCCCCTAAATTTCAAGTACCAGCTGAAATCGCTAATACAATTAGTTGCTGTATGTTAAAAGCCTTTATATTACTGAAAATTTTCTAACTGCCAATATCTGACTTTGAAGAAAAATTAGAGTTAAAACTCAGTAAAAGTTATTTAAGACATAGTGGGTCCCCACAAGTTTTATAGTTTCTGTCAGGACATTGCTAATGTTTTTATATATATTCTAATGGTTTGGATTTTTAAAGTTTTCACTTTTAAAATGTCTATTTTGGGCACGATCCCTTAAGTTCCTATTAATATATGATCGTTTTGAGTAAAGAATCTAAATTTTGAGAAAAGGAAGCACAGGCTTCAGTCTCTCTCTGTTTTCAAGTCCTTTAAAGACATTGTGCACTTACTCTTTTGACTTGTATTTGCCAACTTAGAAACAAAATTTTATAAGGAGATTTGGAAAATTAACTTGAAAAAAAGAGGGTGACTTTTATCTACTGGGGAGGAAGTAAGGGTGTTTAAATCAGCTAAGACCTACAGGGTATTAATTCACATAGTGTCCTAAAATATACAACATGGAGAGAGGGCTTTTAAAAAAATCACATCTAATAATACATATATGCAAACTAGAAGGAAGTCCATAACCACCATTGCCAGCATTGCTTGGAAATTATATTCAGTTCAAACTCTGCTAAAAGAGTTTATCCCCCATTGTAGTTTAGAATTGTGTGAAGGGATGTATGTATAGGATCTATGTATATATAATTCTTATACTTTATATATGTAGACATACATTCTTTTAAAATGTTTATGCAGTTAGTCACTTTTAGAGCATCAAAATAAATTGTACGTTGGCTTACACTATCTCCCAGGTATTCCCAAACACTGATGAACAAAAGTCTGTATATTGGAAATGAAGAGCTACCCATTTAAACGAAAGAATGGAAAGGGGAACTCGATTTATTCTCATTTGTTTATCGCTAGATGTTCCCCCCTCTCTGCAAATTCATTTGAATAGCTTTCAAGCCGGAAAATGGAAATGTGGCTCCTGCCCTCTATTTCAGCGGCAGCAGCAGCGTCCTGGCAACAGCGCAATTTTCTATCATCAAGGATAAATGGCATCGAATAGAACATTCTGATAAAAAAAAGAGAGAGAAAGAAAGAAAAAAAAGCTTCAGCCCAAGGAGCCCATGATTGCTGGCCTTCCTGTCTGTCATCCCTTTACAAAATCCTCTCCGCAAACCTGAGCGGCATGCTGTCAGAGCTAATAACGTCTTCTGAAGGGGTTTGGTGTGGGTGGGTGGGGGGAGGACATAGTCTTCCATGCACAATGTTCCCATTTATTAAACCGAGTGCTTATTTTTAAATTGCAAATATCTTTGTTTGGTTCACTGCAAATTAAAACCAAGATGTAGGAAGTTATATGATGCAACAATTATTCGTGTCATATCGGAGAATCAAACCCCAGTCTCGCCCTTCTCCTGGTTGAGGTCGGATGAGGGAGAAGGCGGAATCTGGGAGAATCCAGGGCAGAAGGTTTTTTGATAGAAAAATACAAATCCTTTCGCCCTGCAGGTAAGCTGAGAGTAATTGAAAGCCGGAGGAGCCTTGTCTGTTTCTACCAGGGAAAATGAGCTGACTGCGACTCCGGGAGCGCGTGTGGGCGCGGTCCTCGCCGCGACGCCGCACGCGGGTCAGGCAGAGCTCTCAGCGGAGCCACGGAGCTTTCCCGCGGGAGACTTTGAACGTAATGGTGGCTATTTCTCGCCTACTGCGATCTCTTTCCAGAAAAGGCCATTCTGCTCTAAGGAGATGGACCCCTGGGGCCCCTATGCCCACATAACGGGTTCTGGAGAGGTCTAGAGGACACCCCTGGAGGCGTTCCCCGAGTCGTGCGCTTCTCCAGAGAAGAGGGGGCTCGGAGCCAAAGAGCAGCAGCGCACAGGTCCAGGCAGGCTTGCAGATGCTGGCCTTGGTTCTTATTAGCAGCCTGATGCCTGGGGATGGGCGATCGGGCTTGACTGGGGACCGGCTCCAGCGCCTACCCGAGTTCTAGGGCCATCCACGCTTCTACGCTCTGAACTGAAACCCACTGGGCTTGGGAGCGGGAGGGGGGATGATCGAAGCCAAATGGAATGGGGAGCAGCGGTGTTGACTCTTTCCTCTCGGAGTGACAAGAGTGTTTTATCACGTTGAAAGGTAGAGATGAGGGAAGGGACCTAAAATGGAGAACCAGATCTTAATATCCTTTAAAGCAGGTCCAAAGAAATGAAAAAGAATGGTGGAGAGGTATGTAAAGGACCCCAAAATTCGAAGGTCCTAAGAAGAAGGAGCCGCGGACCAAAGACTGGATATCAGAGATTGAGGGGGTGTGGGGGGAGCCGACGGGTAATCAGCTTGGTTTGTAAGGAGCTCTGCGATTGAGGACGGCGGGAAGAGGGGAATGATGGGGAAACCTTTGTTTAATGAGGAAACCTAATTATTGCGCATCTGGAAGTCTTGGTCCCAACTGCGAGCTGAAGGCGGATACCCCCCAGGGAAGCAGTGCGCATGCCCCAGCCGTCGGATTTGCATGATAAGGCGCACAAGTGAGCCAACCCAGGCGTAGCCCCCGCCGGTAGTGGCGGCCAATAGAATCATGCTCTTAACTGCACCTCCCGGTCACATTACCATCGCGCCCCCCCCCCACAATAGGCCTTTAAAACCCACTTTAAAAATAAAAGGAGTGTTTTAGAATTGATTCTCACCTTGGCACGCTAAATTTCTGTGGAAAGTAGACATAATTTATATCTACAAATACATTTACTACAAGCAAGGGTTAAAGGATTCGGAATTTAAGAAGAAGAAGACAGAAGAGAGGAGTCTGTTCAAAGAGCACCGGCGGGAAGTCAAGGAATCCTAGGGACTGCTGCCTGCAGAGCCAGAGACTTGTGCCGGTGGTGAATCTCCTGAGCCTGATCTGTCATATGAAAATCACTCCTACTTCATTGTCCAAATGAGTCTCAGAAGCAGAAACATTAGGTACAGGCCTGGCTTGCGAAAACAACCCCAGACTGGGCTCTTTCTCTACCCTCATCCCCACATCCCATGGCTGCTGGGAGCTACAAAGTTAGAACACCTGTGGCTCCACCCGTCTCCTTTCCCAAACACCAAAGGGGTATGTGCTGTGAGGTCCACCGGTTAGCTCCCACATCTGTGAAATGGGGCTAATTATAGAAGGGCAGAGGGAGCTGGAAAGGGAGAGACATGACATGAATCTCCAGCCTGTCTGGGCCTCTCCTACCTCTACCTAACCTCTGGGCCTGGAAAGGATAAGGCTGATTCTCTGGAGCTGCAGAAGGGGTGGGCCAGCTGGGAAATATTACCTGTCCTGCCCGGTCAGTCAGCACACAGCGCTGCCGCCCGCCCTCACTGCAGCACCACCCTGACAGTTACCAGCCACCCTGAACTCTTCCCGACAGAGATTCCTGCCAGAATTAGGGCCCACAAATGGACCTCCAGCACCCCTGAGAGTGCTCCTGTCCGTGACAGGGAAACTGCTTGTTCATATCGCTGAAATAAAACAGGTGGGGATTATTACTTGCTGTTCCTCTCCCCTTCTGTGTAATTCACAAGCCTCCAGTGTAGGATTAGGCTTCAAATGCATTTGGTCAGGTACATACTTTTTCGTGCTCAGCTCAAACAATGTTATGCTTAAAACCATCCTGGCAGTGCCTCTATTTGTCTATTAGGTCTTTCTTATCCTCTACAATTATAACATGGCCTTTCTTTTTTTAAGGGTTGTGAACCAGAGTTCCACTCCAGCCCTCCAAAATGGCCACTAAAGAATGACTTCAAGGCCTTATCTGTTAATCTAATATCAATATGATTTGACCAGGAGGTACTGAGTTGATAAACTCTTAAGCATTTAGCTGCCAACTTCCATGTCTATTTGCAAAGGAGATTACCCACCAAAACTTCAGAAATACCAGCCAATAGCCTCTGAATAGAGTGAAAAACTTTATCAAAATTATATTTTGGGGTTGTCTTTGCAGAAACTAAGCTTTCTCCTAAACTGGCCCAATAAAATCAAAAGAGACTTCAACATGAGATAGCCATGTTTAAAATACTTCTTGAACACTAGATTTGAGGCGTTTTCTTAAGCTATCTTTGTGCTTTAGGGAAAATAACGGTGCATTTGAAAGAAAATATAAGCCTGGGGCAGGGGGGAGCCCATTATCCAATCAATAATTTACCCTGCCCCCAGTTGAAGTGAAATCCCTATCCTGGAATGGCTGCAATAAGTGAAGAGTTTTTTCTTTTGAAGCATTTTGAGTAAAATTGAACCAAAAGAAGTCTCAAATTCATGTCCCTGTACTTTGATGACAACTTACTGTCATGGTTGAGAGAAAAGACCAGCAGACTAGGGGTCAGCGGGGAAACAGCAAGGTGCAGACAGGACAGTAACTGCAACCCCAGCCTCCACCACGGCTTCAGCCTCTTGAGCTACTGTATACAGGCACGCTCTCAGCTGTAACCCAGACCACCCTGCAGTCTCTTAGTCTCCTATCCATGCCGACTGTAGGATACTTTCAGGCTCCTGCCCATCCCAGCAAGCAAGCCTGGCCACTAGTACTTTGTGCCCACAGGGTGTGTCAGTAAACCAGCTGAGCTGGGAGCATGTCCTTCCCCTGTGAGGCTGTTCCCCTCTTACTTAAGTTGGAGCTTGTCAAATTACGGGGAAATGGCAAAGAGGAAGATTTTTGAGGACAACTACCAGAATGCAATTGGCAGTGTGGAGGCTTCTGGAGCCAATATTACCTCCTCTTTGAGGACTCTGAGAGCTCCGCCCATAAATCAGTTGGGTTGGACAAACCTCCCATCCTTTCACGTTTCTGGCCTTCGGGAATGGAAGTAGTTAGAGGGATAGAGATCCTTTCCCTCTAGCTCAGGTCAACCAGGGAGCAAGGAGTCTAGGAGATTTGGGGGCTCTGTCCCACTGAGATTTCTCCAGGAGCCCTATCTCAGCACCTGCCCCTGCCTGCTCCCCCGATTAAACTCTGGTGCCTCGGACCCCCTGCCCGTCCTGCAGGTGTTATTCTAAGGAATTAAAGGTGCCATAGGAAGCTTTCCTCTATCTTCTCATGACCAGGCAGCTAACCCAAACCAGTCCGCAGGACAGCAGAGCAAGCACATGTTGCCTGTACTGGCATTTTTGAACGTGGATTACAGGTTGCATCTTGAATATGAATTAGCTTTCTGCACCGGTGTGACTTCGCTTTGAAACACAACTTGTCAAAGTATGGTTTTAATTAAACGTCTTCCGGCCCTGAAAGATTACATGTTTTGTAAAATATATCCTACCATGAAATTTACATCCAAGATCTGAAATTAGGTACCTTGTAAATGTTTTCATAAAAAAGAAATAGGAAGAAGGTGTGTGTGAAAACGGAGCAGTTCATACTCGCTGTGCTCCTTTAAAACATCCTGCCAGCCAGCCCCAGCGCCCACCGGACAGGTCCCAGGGCGGGACTGAGGAGAGACGGCGAGCCCAGGATGCGCGGGTAACCTGAACCCGCCCTGGCAGGCTCAGCCCTTGCAGCTTTGGCAGTTGGAGACAATTCAGCAGTCAGACAAGTTAATCCCACACTGATTTGTTTCGGATCTATCTGAAAGATGCATTCGGCTGCTGCCGCTGACACCTGCCTCCTTCTCCACCCCAGACCCGCTGTGCTAGTCCCTTGAAAGATGGAGAGAAGAGACGGTAGGGTGCAGAACGACCGTCAGCTGCATTCCAGGCAACCTTCCAGGTGAAAGCTAAAGTTCACCTTTAGGAACTGCTGGCTAATATTTAGAACAAGAGCAATGTTGTTCCGTAGCCGTCCTAACACTGTCCACAACTGTTCCAAACCAATCTCAAAGCTTCCTTGGATGGAGAAGGACCCCCTGAGGGCTCTCTACCCCCTACCTGGGGGTGTCTGTTGCCCACATAGCCCTCAGAGAAAAAGGACTCTATTTCCCTGCATGGGGTCTGGGAAGATGCCTGCGCACATGGCGTATTGCATTTCTATCCCGTACAAAATTAAGAGCTGGGCCCATGTGGGATTCTCCTTTCCTAACTACTCTCTGAAGGTCCTGCCAATTCTGGCGGGAGTTGCTAGGTTCCAGTAAAACTTGGCGCACACGGGGTGGGGGTGTAACGGGAGGAGGATGCATCTCCTTTCTAGCAGTTATTTGGACCTGGAAACAAGGAGGGGTAGCCTGGTAGGGAGAGTTATTTACCACCCTCCACCTGAAAGAAGCAAGACCAATAACGCGCCTCGCTTTCCGCCCTGTTTACTCCATCCCCATTCAGTGATTGGCAAAACAGGCCCTGAAGGCAAAGGCAATAATTGCTCCACGTTCTCCTTACTAGGGAAGTGTGTAGGCATTTGAAGTGTACTAAAAATAAACGAGGGAACGAGAAAATGAAAAGGGGACAGAGTGACAATTTGCGGCAATTAAAGCGTCTGCGCATGTTGCCGGAGGAGCAAGGACCCACAGCGGTTTTTGTTTTCCCAGACCTGACGATGTGACTAACTCATTAGGGAATTTTCGTCCCAGGTTGTGTGTGTGCGTTCGCGTGTTCGGCTGCCTAGGAGGGACCATATCTGGGCCCCTGAGAACCCGCCTGGCCTTGGGAAAGAGCCAGGTCCAGCTCCCTCAGCCCTCGCCCTGCCCCTTAGCTGGTTAGAAAGGAGAGCCTCTAGGCTAGCGCTCTGCCGTCGCCTCTTCCAGGAACTTTGAGGGAAGTTTTCAGCTCTAAGGTGTCTAAGCTTAAAGGGGAAAAACACAGTAATACCGAGGCTTATGGGGGAGGGGGTAGTTAGCCAAATCAAAGCCTGGGAGACATTTTTGACAGCTCACTTGAAATATTACTCAATTTTTGGACGACTTTCAAGAAGAGAAAGGGGAGTGAGAGTGGAGAGAACTACAGCTTTCTCCTGTCTGTCACCGGAGGGCTCCAGCCCCGCCACAAGCAGAACATACGGTGGAAATTGCTTCAAGATACAGTAGGGCTCCCTTCTTTCCCCAAACCCAACTTCAGCTGTGAACACCCCTTAAGGGTGGGAAGGGGGAGTCCCGGGTACAAAACATCTGCTTTGTCTGGAGCCTGGAGGTCAGAAGGGTAACCCCACGCCCTGGGCCTGGCTCGGGTCGCCCAGCCACGCACCCCTGTTGCTCAGCCTCCCATCCCCACCTCGTCGTCCTCTTCTCTCCCCCTCCCCGGCCTTTTATAGGGCCACGGAAAGGGGGTAGGGGCAACGCTGGGCAGCCACCGCCCAAGTCTAGCCTGGGCTGGCTTCAATGAAAGCTGGCAAATCCAGCAAGTCTCACAGAAATTTTCTTCAACCCTAATTCAATTTTAAAGCGGATTTTTACTATTAAAAATGCTGCCGAGCAACACATTGAATTAATCTGACTGTACGGTTTTAATTACAGTGAGGCTTTCTCTACAAATCTGTACAAGACAGTGGCTGGCTCTGGGAGGATCTCTCCCTCCTGAATTCCATTATCCGGCCCCACGTTCCCTGAAGACAGCGGCGCGTGGGAGCCAGCTGTGGTCGAGGGGGTCCTGTCACCCTGTGCTTCTGCCTGCCCCCGGTTCCCATCCTTCCCCGTCCCCTCTTTCACCCCTGCCCCAAGGAAGGCCCTGGATGCCCTCCTGTCTGTTGGCTGCACTGAAATCTTGAAACGCTGCACATGCTTTTAAACTCCTGGGCCCAACACCTTTGAGCTTCTTAAAATGACTCATTTTGTCTGGGGAGAGTGACCGGTGGTGTGATTTCTTTTAAAGGGTCTTCCAGCTTCGACTTGGCAGCTGTGATGTCCAATGTGATGCTTTGAAGGGGATGCAGGCTAAGGGACGGGGAGCAGAGGGCAGAAAGCTGCAAAGAAAACTAGCACTAGCGGGTGGGCTGTTAGGTTTGGGATCTAGCCATCCCCCTAGGTCCCTGAGTAAATACAGGTAGGGCAGACCTGCTGGCGAACAGGGCTGGTTTTATCAGCCTTAGTTTTTTTAATTTGCTGTGCAACTTACATTGTGGGGCAGTGGTCCCTAACGAACAGGACAGGGAAGAAAACTTGAAGACATGGATTCATGAAAGGAAGCAGAGTCACACTCATTTTTCCACCTGATCGCTCTCTTATTTTCCTTCTCTCCAACTCCTTTCTACATCCCCTGCTTTCCCACTCTCTGCTTCCTTCTTCACAGAGAGTGTGGGAAGAAAGATGGTGAACCCAAATGGACACAACTCTCAGTGTGTAAAGAAGCAAAGGCTTTGAGCTCTTTGCGGGGGGCGGGGGGCTTTTTGCTCTCTGCACAGAATTAGTGAAACCTACAGAAAAATATTACTTCATCCCCCTGGGTAGGGTGGGAGGGGGCTTTGTTTCTCCTAGATTTATGTGAAAAAGATCTTATTCTGAACCAGAGAGTGAGAGAGGGAGAAAGGGCACAGTTTAGGGGAATGAGGTCTTTGTTTTTTAACAACCCTCACTTCTAAGGGCTCTCGAACTGGTTACCTTCTAACCAATACATTAGCTTTTCATTTACTGGAATGTTAGAAAGTGAAGGGACTACAAAGTGCCCATGTGCAGACATAAGCATGAAAATCACCAGAGCACTGACATCACAAGGGTAGTCAGGTACAGAAGAACTCTCTAATGAAAAGTGGTTTTCATTTCTTTTTTCTCTTATAACTAGAGAACCATCTTAGAACTCTCGTGATAGCAAGAGGATGATTTCCATCCCAGGTTTTCTGAAGAGTGGTCCCAAGCCTGGCCCTCCCTTAATGTGGAGGCCTTTGCTCTGACTTTGTTATTGTTAGTGCTGATGGAGGGATGCAGGAATTAAAACAGAGGATGCTTCCAGGCATTTAGAAAGATGCTTGGCCAGCTATATTAACTCCTTATTATGCCTAAAAATAGTCTGCTGTTTCCTGTTGATGCTAGTTCTCTGCAACTCTGGGGCTGCATTTATCCTCCAATGGCAGGGGTCCGCTTTCCAAAGACTGGCTTGATTAAAGCTGACTTCTAACACCTCTCCCTCCCCTCTTCCCCTGCTACATTTCCCAGTGGGGCAAATATGGGGGTGGGCTCAGCTTTGGTTTATCTACCAGATTTAAAAGACAAACACCACCATTTGCCTTATTTTAATTGAAGTATTTAAATAATGCTAAATTCTTTCTTCCTGGATTGAGAGAAGAAAGAGTGTCTGTGTATTAGAGAGTAGGATCCTATGCTTGATGGCGGGCGGGCGGGCCCTGTATATAACCTCAAAACTGGAGAAGGTAGAAATATGTGTTTTCCCCCCGAATCCATTCTAGGCCCTGCTTCTTGGCTGTCTCTGTGAAGAAAACTCTGGATGATCACACAGCCTGGAAATGGGGTCATGGAAAGGCAAAATGTGTTGCATTTGAAAATCTGGTTGGCTTTATTTTCATAACTCCCCTTGACTCCAGGTTCAAAAAGATCTGGAGCAGGAGCCTCTAAGTTGGAACATCAGTAGCTAATAGTCTCCAAATTGGACAACCTAGAAAAGGGGTTTGATGCCCCCAGTAGGTACCACTGATGTAGTGGGCCCTTGCCATCCATGCTGAGGTTTCCCAGCTACCAGGACGGCACAGATGAGAGAGATCTTGTCCTCAGACTACAGGAGCCTCTTTCTAGGTGAAGAGTAAACAGGGACCACTTTTTAGCTGCATTTTGGGGCACCTGGGGGGAGAGGGTATTAATATGGCATTATAGTTTTCTCACTAGAGAAAACAATGCCATACTATCAGTGTTTTCCCTAATAATCTGATACTTTTGACTCTTCCTGAAGATACCTTCACTAACCTGGGCTAAGAAAGGAAAAGAGGCAGCTCTCACATTCCCCCCAGGCTTCCCCAGGTGTGTGTGTTGGGGGAGGGAGGAAAGGTGCCTGGGTTTCCAGGCCATCAAGCACCCCTTTCCTACATACAGACACAAACAGAATTTTACATTGAATGGGGGAAAGACTAGCGGGAATTTTTGTTTTCTACCAATGTCTCCTGTTGAGAAGGGGGTTCTTAGCATGACCGTGTAAATCAATACCAAGTTATTTCTTTGAATTCAAAGCCTATTTATCCAGGTCTAATTTCTTTAGAATTAACGCGATAACTGAGCCCAACTTAGCAACCAAGCCCAGCCAGGTCCTGACGGGCGTGAATGTACTTCTAGAGTCAGAGGGGGCTGCAAAACCTTCCACTGGCACACAACATATTTCCTGACCTATGCGTGCAGCAAACACAAGTTCATAGAATAGCAGGGGCCTTTCAGACCCAAAGAGCCCACTCCTCCCTCCCATGGCTGGGACCATGTGGACCTTCACGGTCTTGTGTTGGCAATCAGCTTGTATTTCTCTAAATAACACTAAAGGCTAGAATACAAGCCCCAACACCTCAAAGTCTTAAAAAGCCAAAAGCAGTTTAGGCCCCAAATCCTGCCTCTTAAAACTTCTTTGTAAATATGACCCTTACCTACTATAGCTTCTAAAAGAGCCTGAGGTCTCCAGATTGCCGCCTTTACTTCTATTTTGAATGATAAAGACTTCTTAGGCCTAGCCTGCCCTCCTCCCACCCCCAAGGGCAGCTCGGGTTCCCCAGCAGGCAAGACAAAGAGGTAGGAGCCAGGTTCCACTGGCGCTTGCCGCAAGCAGGGCGCCAGAGCCTGAAGCCCCTGAGGTATGCGCCTTTGCTTCAAGGCCCTGAAGAGTCGAGGAGTTCTTGCCGCTCCAAGACCAGCTAGAGGTGCAGCCTGGACTAGAACAAACCAGGGGTGGCTCGCCTCAGCCCATGACCACCTGCCCGTGACACTGGGCAAAGCACCTGGCAGTCCTGATGCTGGGTTCACTTGGAGAGAAGTGACTTGGGCAGCGGCCCCTGCTACAGCCAGCCTGTGAGCGCCCACCTCCTCGAATGGAGGCTGGTGGCAGAGGCCACACATGGCAGTCACTCGTCAGAGGCCACCTTAGTGTACCGTGTGGGGCCAGACACAGGGAACAGCTGGAAAGCCGGATGCTCAAGCCTGCGGTTTGGATTCTACCCCACAAACGCGAAAAGAGACCTCTGTCAGACGGGCAGGGACCCCTCTCTCGCTCCGCTCTCCAGCCTCTGGTGGTCTGAGCCAGTCTGGGTCGCACAGTAGGTCTTTACCTTACACAAAAACTGCTACCTCAGTGCAGCTGCTCACTTGCTTCTCTGGAACACAGTGCTAGGATGTTATCCTCTATCTAACGAGGCGGGGATGAGAGCCCCGTAGCTACTACTGGGACAATTCCAGCCCTCCGGGCTTCTTCAGGTATTAAGCAAACAAGAAGAAGAAGAAAATAGAGGCAGCTACGCCCTGGATTGGGAGCTCAGTGCAGAGAACTTCCCGGGCCTGGCTACAACCTGCCCCGCTCCGGGTGCGGCCAGAGTGGGGTGGGGGGGGGAGCCTGCAAGGAAAGCAGTGCACCTGCGAGCATAAAGAGACAAACACACATGCACAGGGCGGGGGTTAAGGGGGGGCTTCACCGTGTTAACAGCAAGCTGCAGGGTATAAAGCAATAAAACTGCCACGTCTGTCTGCTGGCTTTGAGGACATTACAAACTAGCCCGGCGCACAGCCCGGGTGCACCGAGGGCACGCCAGGGGAGCCGGGGACCTTCTCTCCTTTTCTGACTTTGCCTTCTCCCCCGCCGCCGCACACACACAGATGCACACCTACACACATCACCTCTTTACAGAGCCCACCTTTCATTTTCCTTGAAGTTTTTTGTTGTTTTAATTCACTGCCGATTTGTAAACGCGTGGATCGGGTTATGGTTCACGTGTTAAAGTGCACCTCTTGTTAAAAGGAGGGGAACAAGGCATGCCGCTTAAAAATGAATTCAGAGTTACTGAGCCAGCTCCCAAGCCTCAAGAAGTTAAGCACGCAGGCTAGGAAAGGGAGGGGGAGACGAGAGTCAACGCTGCTTCCCTGGGAACCCTGGAGAAAACCCACGGGCAGTGAGTTTAAGCTCCTCTGATAAAATGGAGGAAGGAAGGGAAGAAAGAAAGAAAAAAAAGAAAAAGGCAAACTAGTCTAGCCAAACCTTGAGACCCCGGGCTGGGAGCTGGGAAAATCAATCACCATAAGCCGCTACCGCTTAGCCCCAGTATGGAAATAGAATCCGAACCGGGGTGTCTGCAGCCACCTTTTCCGAAGTTATAGGGGCAACAGCACCACTAAATCCCCCACCTCTCAGGTTCCTTGGGGCGGACTACTAATGAAGTCCAAGCAAATAGGGTGCAAAGAAGCCCCCCATAGTTTTCGCAAAAGGAGACCCAGACCGGTCCCGGCAACCTCTAGACACGTTGACCCAAGCCCTTAGATTGTACGTTTCCCGGCGTGGCCACAGGCTCTCGGCTTGAATCAGTTATCCGCAGACTGAAAGCTGGCGCCAAGCCCGTGGAGGTCTGCATGCCCTGTCCCCATCCACCAGCAGTGCGGAGTGCCGAAGCCACCCCCAAAGTCCCGGGACCCGGACACGGGCGCGGCGGGCCTGCCCTCCTCGGCGACCAGTCCCCGGTACGGCTTTTCCTACCTGGTGGCCGGCCCGAGCGGCACGCCGGGGCTCCTCTGTCTCTGCTCGGCTGCCTCGACCTGAGTGGGTCTGGAGACTAGAGGGAGAGAGGCTAGATCCGCAGCCCTGGGCTGCTCCGAACTTAATGTCTTTCCCCAGTCCATCTTTGAAAGAGAAGTGGTTCTACCACCTGGATGTGCGCATATAAATCCCCTTGCAAATAATAAATGGATTAATAATAACAAGGTATGAAGTTCTTTTTATAGAAAAAAAGGAGAGAATTGAAACTAAATGCGGCAGTTAGACAACCATTTTGATAAGAGGATAATTGAGGCGACACTGGTGTATAATTAGAGGATAATTTATGCTATATCCACTTTTATTCCACCTCCCAAAATAAACCCAGTCCATAATCATTACAGGCAAATTGTTCTGAATTTTATAGCAGCAATTTGAACAAAGTACTGCAGTTAATCATGGGAGATTTTTGTGTATTCCTGATTAGAACTCTAATTGCCTCCTTCCAGAAAGTAAAAATAACTGTAAAACGACTCTATTTTTATCATTAACAATGTTGACAATAAAATAAAATCAATTGGAATTGTAATCGAGAGACAAATTTAGGACGAAGGCACTTTTACTTGGGTAGTTTATATTGTAATCAAGATTTGCCAAACCACTAACCGCATGTATCATTTGCATATATTTGAAAGCATTACAGTAGCTTCTGTTTTCAATAGGAAAAAATGCATTACTGTCAGTGCTCCAACGATTCGCTTTCAGGACTAGCTGCTGTGTTTTGGGGGAAAAAAAACTCTCTCCCCACTTTTTGTCTAATACATAGGAAATACAGCCTGAAATGGCAGGAACCTCGCCAGAACAGGGTCTGATTTTCCTTCTTCTTTAGTCGCCCCCCCCCCCCGGCGAGCGCACCCATGGCGGGGGCCCAGGTGCGGGGGTTCTTCTTCCCTCTATGGTTTCAATAAAATACGTCTAGAAAAATCCACGGTGACAGGGCGCTCCCGCGGGACGGCAGTGGGACTGGGGGCGGGGGGAGGAGGTCAAGGGAGGGGGCCTTGCTTTAAATGTAGAGGCCACTGCTTCTGAGCACAGGCAGCGTGCTAGGATGCAAGGGGACTGTGAGGAAGGAGCCCTCCGCCAGACTGTTCCGGGGTTGCGGTACTGGGAACTGAGGCTCCGGGTTTGGGGACTCGAGCTGCGGCGCGAGGCATCAGCGACCGGCCGGGCTGAGGCACCTCCCACCCCGGAGGCCTCTGCTCGCAGCCGCGCGGCCCCCGGCTGCAGCTCAGGGCTGGGATTGGAGTTGCCAAAGGTAGGCGAAGAACTCGGAGAGCCGCGCACACACCAGTGGAAGCCGTGCGCCTGTGACGTCAGGGGGCGACTGACCAATGGGGAGGCGCTGCCCTTTGGAGACAAACCATTCGACTCGTGGCGTCTGCATCAAGTCTGAAAGCAGACGCGCAACTTTCGCAGAATCCACCTTAAAATCTCTGCCTTAAACTGCACCAGCCCCCAAAAAATCCAAGGGGGGAAAAAGGGGGGGGAGAGCAGGTTCCCCCTCCCCCCTCTCCTCTCCCATCCCTCCCCCTTCCTCCTCCCTTTGAGTTAACAAGGCCCCGCTCACTATATCTCTTTATATTAAAAATATATATATTAGAGAAGAGCGAGGGAGAAGGCGAACCACCTCCGCCCCCTCTCTTTTTACATTTTTTTTTTTTTTTTGCAAGGATCCCAAGAGCTAAGGTGGCTGCAGAGGGGAGAGCGACGCGATCCAAGTGGGGGAGGGTGGAGGAAACCCGGGAGAAGGCTTTCTCCAGCCCCCAAAGTTTTGATGATGACCATGACTACGATGGCTGACGGCTTGGAAGGCCAGGACTCGTCCAAATCCGCCTTCATGGAGTTCGGGCAACAACAGCAGCAGCAACAGCAGCAGCAGCAGCAACAGCAACAGCAGCCGCCGCCGCCGCCGCCGCCGCCGCAGCCGCACTCGCAGCAGAGCTCCCCGGCCATGGCAGGCGCGCACTACCCTCTGCACTGCCTGCACTCGGCGGCGGCGGCGGCGGCGGCGGCCGGCTCGCACCACCACCACCACCAGCACCACCACCACGGCTCGCCCTACGCGTCGGGCGGCGGCAACTCCTACAACCACCGCTCGCTCGCCGCCTACCCCTACATGAGCCACTCGCAGCACAGCCCTTACCTCCAGTCCTACCACAACAGCAGCGCGGCCGCCCAGACGCGAGGGGACGACACAGGTGAGAGGCCGCTGGGGCAGCTCGCTTCTCCCGCCTCCCGGCTGCCCCCCACCCCGCCCGCCCCGCTCACTTCCTCAATGCCCGGGCCTCCGCCGGCCCCCTCCCCCTGGCGGCCCGGCGCGCCCCCGGCCAGGCCTCTTGCGCGCCCGCTCGCCTGGCGCCTGCCTGCCGGCCTCGCCGCCCCGGGCCCCTTCCCGCCGCCGCGGACCCTCGGCTTCCCAGCGGCTCGACCCGCCTCGCTCCTTGGTCTCCGGCGCGGCGCTCCGGCCGCGCCTCCCGCTCCGCGCTGGCTTCGCTCTACCAGATGGCCCGCGCTGCGCTCTCCAGCCTGCGGGATCTGTGCGCCCTTTGCCTCTCACCTCCCCTCTGAGCTGTGACCTGGGGACATTTCTGGGCCGGAACTGGGGAGCGTGTTTTGCTCCCCAACCTAATTTGGGCAGTGGCCTACTTTGCGTTCGGCGGCCGGTGCGCTTCGGTGATCCCGAGGGAAGCTGGCTTGGCCTCTGGCTCTGGTTAAGCTGGTGACAACTGGTTTCTTTCCCGCGGACTTTGAGGTGTCTCCCACCCCCACCCCTAACTGTGCGCCCTCCCTCTGGGTTTTCGATACAATGTTGGCTGCTCCTTTGTTCGTGGAGGGGAAACAGAGGGCTCTGCACCCGTGGGGGACAAAGTTGCCGCGTGAGGCTCAGGCTGCTTCGGTGCTGGTCTGAGCAGCTGGTTACGTTTTGTTAGGGGTTTTCGTCCCCCTCGGCAGAATCATTTTTGAACACACCGAGGGATCCTGATGCACCGGGCTTGGAGCTAGTGACATCAAACCAACTGGCCGCAAAATCGCCAGGGTGGCTCAAGCACAGCTTAAGGCACCGTAAAGCCAGGCGAGGGGCCCGGCTCCGTGGAGAGAGCAGCCGCCCCACGGTGCCGCGCGCCCCAGAGAGCGACGGGCGCCGCCTCTGCTGCGGCAGAGCTGGGCTGTTTGCCCTGGGGCCCAGGGCGCTCCCTCTGTCCAGCCACCCCGCACGATTAGTCAGAGTCAGGGTCGGAAAGAAGCTTTTGCAGTCACTGGGAGCACCTGGGCACTGTGAAGCCAGAGAGGTTAGGGTGGCTTGGAGGCGCTTTGAGGAAAGCCTGTTGGCCTTGGGGAGACTCGGGCACAGGCCAGGCCAAGCTCAGGAAGACTGCAAGAGTAGTAGCTTCACGAGTGACCGCTCTCCTGTATCCTTTGCTTTCAGATCAACAAAAAACCACAGTGATTGAAAACGGGGAAATCAGGTTCAACGGAAAAGGGAAAAAGATTCGGAAGCCTCGGACCATTTATTCCAGCCTGCAGCTCCAGGCTTTAAACCATCGCTTTCAGCAGACTCAGTACCTGGCCCTTCCTGAGAGAGCAGAACTGGCAGCTTCCTTAGGACTGACACAAACACAGGTAATTCCCGAGGAGCCCGAGTATCCCTGAAACACTGACCCCGTTTGCAGATCGGGCAGGGAGCACATCAGGAGGAATTCTTGGCCTAGTCAACCAAGGATGGAAGGAGCTTAATGACAAATGCCTTTGCTCAGTTTCGCACTTTCCCGGGACAACACTCTTGGAATAAATGACCTGGTATTGAATACTGGATTGGATTTGCATATCCTCCCAACCCTCGGCGACCCCACCCCAGCCTACTATCCTTTGGTGACCAAACTCATAATTTAATCAAGTCCTATTCCAGAATAGAACACCACAAAAGAGAACAAACCTGTAAGAGAAAGAGGAAAAGGTGTACAGGCCAGGAGGAAGAATAAGATCCACAGTTTTTAAGAATCCTTTGTGAGCCCTAGAACTTAACAAGGGTTTCAACTCATTGACATTGAAAGAAAGAATTATGAACTGGAAAGGGTGGGAGGGGGAGCCAGATAGGCATAGGTTCCAACAGGATTTAGTAGAGGGACCAAGAGGCAAACTGTTGGTCCTAGGATGGGTGAGGTGAGTTTTTCTGAAAATTGCCTTAACCTCAGTGGTTAAATCATCTTGGTTGACTGGCTATCGCAGGCTGAGGTACCTCCCTGGATCACAGAACTTAGAAGCAATGGTAGAGCTGGAGATCAAAGAGAAACCTGCCCAAATTACAGCAGGTGAAGCCTCAGTTAAGTACGGTTGCTGAAGTTCTCCTGTCCTACTAATTTGAAAGACATATGGAGTATTTCAGACTTCACAGGAAGAAGTTTAGGCAGGTATATTAGGACCCTGGTCATAAAGCCAGGCTGAAGTCACCTGTGGTTTTTGTCCTTGTCGATTAGCTTAGCTGTATGGGGTGGTAGGCCTCATCAGAAATGGATGATCTTCAGCAAGGGAACTTCAGCTTTTATGAGACTCTTGCAGGTCAGTGATTTTATGATGCCTTAGAACAGATGCTCCCTAAGCTGTTCTTTTCAATTCAGCCTATTTTTCTCTTGCCATGTTGCCCCTGGAAGCATTCGGGGTTTGATATGAAGGGATTCCTGCTACTCAGTAACCTGTATTCCTCCTGGAGAAGCAGATTCCTAAGGCTAAGTTATGTTAGAGGTAAAGGAAGCACACCACAGGATGCCCTTCATATAAGGTCAATCTAGGATATCAGCTTAGATATGCTCCCATCCTAGATTCCCAATTCACATTTAATTTTCAGTAGCCCTTTGACTTTCAATGAGTGCACTAACAATCATGACCACAACTTGACTAAGCAACATGCAAAGTAGGGAGTGAGTGATGTACAACCCCTAATCCCTCCAGGATTATGGGGATCTATCTTTGTCAGAAGAAAGATGCTCCATGTACAGTCTGTGGCATGTGCAGTATTTGCATAGGTATATTCAAGGCATTTGGTTATAAATGTACAGACTCTGATCTGTTCAGAGTCATTTGCTCATGGTGCGTGCCCAGAGATGCCAGCATGACTGTTAGAGGAAGTGCATTCAATTGGCTTTGGTCTGAAAAGTTCTCCGCTTAAAAACCCTCCTTCTGACGTTGAACCTGGCTATCTCATTCACCATTTTCTTGTTCTATTTTTATGTATGCTGTTGTTTCAAACCTAGGCTTGCATCTAACTAAAGAGCTGCAGTGGCTTTAGGTATCCGGACAAGATACCTAGGGGTCCTGAGGGCTTGGCTTTTTTTGTTTGTTTTTTGTTTTTTGCTTTTTTGTTTGTTTGTTTGTTTTTACTTTTGTCCAACTATAGGCACCCATGCGATGTTTTTCTGGGCCTAATGATCACTGCTGCATTTCATTCCAGGTGAAGATATGGTTTCAGAACAAACGCTCTAAGTTTAAGAAACTGCTGAAGCAGGGCAGTAACCCACATGAGAGCGACCCTCTCCCGGGCTCAGCGGCCCTGTCACCGCGCTCGCCGGCACTGCCTCCGGTGTGGGACGTTTCCGCCTCGGCCAAGGGCGTCAGTATGCCCCCCAACAGCTACATGCCCGGCTATTCGCATTGGTACTCCTCTCCTCACCAGGACACGATGCAGAGACCACAGATGATGTGAGTTATCTGAGGGCAATCGATACCCTAGGGAAACGTCTGAACAAGGCAAGGAGGATCCAGGACCTGCCTGCATCTGCCAAACCCAGCCTCGGGAGCAGCCTCGGGAGAACTCTTAAGGGTGGCCAGACAGTCTGGGCGCTCCCTCCCTCCCTCTCTCTCTCCTTCTCTCTCCCCCTTTCTCTCTGTCTGTCTGTCTTACTCTTCCTTTTTTTTTTTTTTTGGCCTCCCTCCTTCCTTCCCACCTTTCTTTCCTTTATCCTTTTTCTTTCCTTATCTGCTTTTTCCCTTGAGCAGCTTCAGTAACTGATCTTTCATCTTAGAGAGAGAGAGAGAAACAGAGAGAGGGAGAGAGACTGGTTTCTATGCCAGCTCTCCTGAAACCTCTCACTGTAAGGCCATTTTCCCTTACCCCTTGGGATCCAGGCTCTGAGCCTCCTCTTCTCTTTGGGAGTATCCATCAAAATGACTTTTTTTACAGACACTTTTCCCCCACCAGAAGAATCTGTGCAAACATGGCAGCATTTTTACTTGTTTAATGAGCTTAAGACATTACATGATAAAAGGGAAGCATTTTGGACTCCTGCATTTTTATTTACAATCCCAGACTGACAAAAAAGAAAGAAAGAAAGAAAAGAAAGAGAAACCCTCACATAGCAGCCCTTCTCTAAAGGAAAAGGAAAAATCGGCTGTAAGATTAGAACGTTGCCACAAAGGGAACGCTGCATGTTTTATCAAAATGCAATGAGCAAGAATGATGATTTAAACAAACAAAACAAAACCACTCTTTCCCCACCCCTACCCCTAAACCCTGAACTGAAATCAGGAAAGACAGAGGAAACAACCAAAATCACGTTCTATTGCTTTGATATCTTTACTAGGTGAATTGGTGGCATTCACTAAGCTAATAGGGACGTTTATATCAAGAAACATTTCTGTATATATTGTTGAATTTTAGTTGTACATATACTTTGTATGTTTTTGTCTTCTTTCATATATGGAGTAAAAGCCACAAAATGCTGGGAGTGTCCTGTATATTTCTGTGTGTCTCTATCTCACCACTCCCTTCTCCCCCCCTTCCCAGTATATTTTCTATCACTCTTAAAAGAATTCCTACTTCCTAATATGGCAAACCCTGTATATAAACATCAAGTGCCTGCAAAGATAGCAGTTTGCAGCAGTAGCCTTTGTCTTAAGTACTTTAATGTTAACTATGGGTGTTTTCTCAGCTTCCTTTATATATTATATTTTTATTTCAATTTCTACATATACATTTATCTTTTTTTAAAAAATAATTAAGAATGATCTATCCCCAGGTTAACCTCTAAACATCCAGTAGTTTCCAGTGCTGAAACTGAGTATTCTACCTTCCCTCTCTTCAGCCAAAATAATATATCTGTATTTGTCCTAGTTTGGAAGCTGGGTTAAAAAAAAAGAGAGAGGAAAGAATAAAAGAAAAAAGAAAGTAAATGCACAATTATGACTACTTCATGTTTATAACCCTTTGCAAGCTAGCTAGATAGGAAAATACATGATCCTGGATGAAATACATCCTTCCGATCTTGTGGAAAGCACAGAAATAATGAAAATGAAAAGTCCTTTCGTCACACAAGCTGGAAGCCCCATACTGTGAGAATTAATGGCTACAGACCTGGGCATCCTTCAAATTATGAACCTTGAAACCACTGAGCCATTTATCAGAAGTCAATAGAGATACTCAGAGTGCTCCATATAATGACAGCGACATACAGTCGTGCAAAAGGACAGTCACTATAATTAGACACAAAGCAAAGACTACTTACCAATATACCCGTTCCTTTTTTGTTGAGCAACTTCCACGCTCAGTCAGTCTTCAGAATGGTTTAAAACCGATCAGTCTTGTCATTTTCTAGCATTCGCATTGTTACATTAGGAAAAATGTTTTCTTTTCTTTTTTCCCCCTTCCTACTGTGAAACTTTGGGTTCGTAGCTCCCCAGGATCAATTCTGAACAAAGCCTCCAGCTGCAGTGCCATCCAATTTGAAGCAGACATTGGGGACAATTTAAGGTTTTTATCCACAAGAAGGTTTTTTTCCATTCTCTTAAATGCAGCCATAATTAGAGTAATTTTTCATGTAGCCCGCTGATTACAGCGTTTTTACCGTCAAAGATAATTACCTGTAATTTTCTTCCACTTTTAATACTAAAAAGCCATCTTTATTTAGATTCAGGAACAGGAAAGGCGAAACAAAAGAGGGAAATTATTCTGTTATTCATACACAAATTGCAGAGACGTAGGACCTAAAATTGAAAATTAACCAAAATTATAATGCTGAAAAGAATGGAAGAGGCTGCAGAAGTACAGCTGGTAGTGGGGCTTTGCTGAATTATTCAAATTACGTTAGAGAGAAAGCTACCATACATCGAAACCAACACTAATTTTCCTTAAAAAAAAAAAATTCACCAGACACATGCCAAACCACTATGAGTGCATGGAATTCTGAAACCCAGAAAATGCATTTTAACACATTGGAGGTTTTGTCATGATGCTCCTGTCTCCATCTTTCTATCTCTTAATATGAGTTTAATTAAACAAGAAATTCAGCCAAGGGGTCCCCTTCTCAACTGGCTTTGGAGTTGGGCTTCCTCTGGGTCCTCTGAACCTCAAGGGTTAAGGTTTTCACTCTTTCGAATGTATTGACCCCATAGTAAACTGATTCTCAAGGGAAGGGTTGGTAGGAGGGGCGTGGGCTGAAGGCAGCGCCCCGTCGCAGAGCCTACTACTCCTCCCCGTGTTTGAACTTCCCGGAGTTCGAGTTCTAGAGCCTCATTCTGACCATATTTTCCAAGTGAAAAAAAAAAAAAAAAAAACAATAGCTGCAGGGGGTGAGAGTGAAGGGGAAAATTTCTTCTCGGCGCCAATAAGCATCTCATTATCTTTTGACACAATTTAGTCCAAAGGTTCCCGCCGCCGGAGAAAGGCCTTTCTGCACTGGGGTGAGGGAGCCAAAGATTTCTCAGACTCCTGCACTTAACATCTCTAGCTGCTTCCCGTGTCTTTGGGGTCAGGAAACAGCGTCATCTATAGATAGAGCTGCACCGCTTCTTGCTAGAGTCTTCCTGGGTGCATTCCTAAAATCAGACTGGTTCCCTGGCTCCGCTGCTCGGCTCTAGACTTTAGCCAATCATGCCCTCCAAAGCCAAGGTTGCGAGGTTGGGGCCTCGAGGGCAAGGCTTTACAGTCCGCAACCCCCCACCCCACCCCCGCCCCAACGCCCCCCGCCCCGCTAGAGGCAAAGGCCCTGCAAAACAGCCCTGAAGGGTTTCTGAGGCCAGTTATTCCGGAAACTTTCTCCCAAATGGAGGAAGGCGTTAAAGGGGCTATAAAGTCGAGAGATTCAGACCACACCTGCCCTTGCCAGTGTCCGAATACCTGTGATGCTGAAGGAGCACCTATCGCGCGAGCTCTGTTTACTCGCTCAACGTTCCAAAACTTAAAATCATCGCCACATGTAAAGATCTCAATAGATTTGCCTAGCACTGGTTTTGAGTAACAATTTTTCAAATAGGTTTTAGCTTGAACTCTCCCAGCCCGCTCCCTCTACACCTCACAGAAACCTGGTCCATTTCCCAGTCTCCAGTCACAAGCTGCACCAAATATCAACAGCACAGAAAGCAAGAAAGATAAATCGAGTTCTTAAGAATCCCATTCTCACCCCGATCCTTTTACTCACCAGAGCGACAACCCTTTTACTGTTGAGGGGGATAAAAGGTCAAATTGAAAAACATCTCTAAAGTAAAGTTGCAGTCCATAATACATTACAGCAGCAACACGTATAGCTTGAAAAGTGTAAGAAGAGAACATGAACTGTGTGTTGAAGTATTCAAGAAATAAAAACTTACCCCCAGTGAGTATCTCTTAAACAATGGTCAGGGTCTAGAAATCTATACTGAACAGAAGCAGAAGAGAATATTTTTCTGAGTCTCAGGGCAGAAGCTCTTTCTCTATATTCTTGGTTGAGTGAGCACATCCAGGTGTGAAATTGTTTGCACACCCCAGCACCTCTTATATTGCCAGCAAAATTAGCTGTTATTACTGTCACTGTTTAGTGATGGTTAGCGTGATACAAAAAAAAAAAAAAAAAAAAACTGCTGTAATCAAGACCTGGCGCATCTTTGCAAATTACAGATAATTGTAAACGTCCAGATTATGATAATAGCATCCTAATCCAGCCTGCAATATAATTACTACAGAGTGTTACATCTGAAACTGTCCAGTAGGGCTAATTCAGCCATTATTTAGACCCTATTTTTGCACTGCAAATGGGTTGCTGAGTTGAAAATGTACGATTGTAATTTCACAGGGCACTCAATGAGTAATGGTATAGGAAGAGGAAAATACAAAAGTGAAATGTGAACAGTAGCGATCAAATCAAACCCTGAAGGACAAAAGACTGTTTGATTCATATGGAAAAATAAGAGCGAGAATTAAGAAAATAGCAAATCAGTGGTCTGAAGCATTACGTGTCCAAATCTTCAATATCTGTAGGACTGATGTGTTTGCAAAGGCTGCTACATCTGCTGCTGCGTGGAGTCTGAAATAATTTTTTTCTTTCTCTTTTTTTTAAACCTCCTCCCCCTCCTAAAGCATTATCCTTGCTTTAAAAAGAAGTGCCCCTCCCCCAAGTGAAGAACATTTGGCAGTTTCACCATTGTCTTCCACCAAAGCTGCCTCAGAATGTGCCTGTCATTTGTTTATGAAAATTTTCTTAAATGAATTTGCAATCTCTCTTTTCATCAGAGCAAAATGCCCTGCATGTTTGTAAGTGTTCCTGAGCTTCATCTCCATTCTCTTTCACTGTGAACAAGTCGTTGAGAGTCGTAAAGATATTAACAGAAAATGTATTAATTGCTGCTAATTAAAGCTGGCTGGGAAGTTGTCTCCTCCACTCGGCTTGACTATTGGCTTTAATCCTATCATTAACTTTTATCAATTAACACCCCCCTTCTCATGTAAACCAGTACAGCTGCTGCTTTGCTACAAGTCACTGATATACTTCTTTCTGTATTCCAGAAGGGCTAGTATTTTTGATTAAAGACTGTCCCTGCCCCCAGATACGGTCGTAAAAGAGCAAGGTCAGTATCTTTAAAACATGGAAGGACCGAAGAGAGAGGGAATTGGAGAGTTACAGCAAAGAGTCTGGAAAGAGGCTGAGGCACTGTGATGGTTCAGAGTGAAAGCAAATCCTGGGTTCCAGCTGCTCCTCCTGGAGGATGAAACCTGCCCAGGCTGAGACTTCTGGAGTCCAGTTCTGGTTTCTGGTGGGGATGTCCTGGTGGGGGATCCCTAAAGCCCTTATAGTCCCAGGGGCTCAATTTTCCCATCACAACACAGAGAATTTCCTGGGCATTTTTTCCAGCCTCTAGGACAGTGCGCGATGATACTCCCCCCACACTCCCACCTCACAAACCATGGAGCTGCCCAGCCAGGGTCACCCCGAGGGTGGCAAGCAGACTTCCTAGCTCCTGTGAATTTAAGGGCAATAATGCAATGCCCCCTGTTTAGTGACCCCTGTTTATAGATGAAAGTTGAGTCCATATCCTGTCTCTTCCCCCGCTCTGTCCTCCCACCTTGCAAATGGCAAGTGGCAGAAATAGTCCTTGTATGACAACAAGCTTCCAGTGACAGATTTCTGTCTTCTTACCTTTGCAAGAAAAAAAAAAAGTGCCTTAAAATAAATCATAGTTTGGGGACTATTTAGCACCCTTCACCCCTACCCACTTCTTTAAAAAAAAAATACAGTAGACTGTGCATGGTGGAGATTTGACAGAGAATCGTTACTGAAACTTAGAGGCTGTGTGTGTGTGTGTGTGTGTGTGTGTGTGTGTGTGTAATAATGTTATGAAGACTTTTTTTTTTGCCTTCCTGTGGCGAAAGGTCGTAATGTGTGGTATTTCACGGTTTTATATAAATCTTGGTTTAGGATGTGGAACAGACTCAATAATACGCGCGCTTTTTCGGATCCCCATAAATCAAGTAAATACGAAATCCCGTCGAACAAAAGAGCAGAAACATTCAGTTGCTGCAAAACAGCACTCTCTTTTCTTTTTAAAGAGAGATTCATGTAAATTCCCTCGGTTCCTATCTTTATGGCTAGAACTCGACCTATAAAACAGGTTATTACATTACAGCCGGCAACCCTGGATGATTGAAAGGGAAGGCTCCCCCGCCCCTCCGCAGCACGTACGACGTGTACTTTCTGCCCGGTACCGCAGGGGAACCTAAAGCTTGTCAGATGCAAACGAAAACGCAGACGGGGCCGGGGTGGTGGACGGGACTGCGAGGGAAAACATTTAGCCAATCCCTTAAGCGCTATCGCTATTTGGGCTGTTTTTGAGGTCCAGAGTTCGCTGTGACTCTGAAAAAACCAAGTACGGTGTGCAGCACTCGCAGGCAACCTGGGAGCGCGAGCGGAGGGCGGGATCAAGCCTCAGCGCCCGCTCCCCAACCTCCCGGGAGGCAGGAGCCTCCGCCTAGCCGCAGTGGGAGGGGGTGCTTAAGGGCGGTGGAGAGGGGTGACCGCCGGCGGATCCGCCGGCGTGGCGCGCGTCCCAGAGGTGCCAGAGGGCGTCTGCCCTCAGGGCGTGCCTCCGGGGAGGGCTGGAGAGCTCCGGGTTGGCGGGATCCCAGTGGCCAGTGGGAGGCGCGCGATCCAAGGGGTTGCGGGATGGGGCGGGGAGGGGGTGGTGGTTGGGTAGCCTAAAGGTCCCGCTCTCCGAATAAAAGGAAGCGCTGGGGGGCGGAAGAGGGGCAAGGGGCAGTGTTCCTTGAGGCATCTCTCGCGCTTCGGGCAGAGGAGCGCTGCAGACCGAGTGGTGTCAAGGCCGGAGTGAGCCGCAGGGCGCGCAGGGAGGAGGCGTGCACCGCCTAGCCTTGGCGCGCCGTGGGCGACTCCCAGGATGGCGCGGCCAGGACGCCGCGAGCCGTGGGGCGTCCGGTGGGATCAAAGAAGCCAAAGGAGGCCAGCCGGCGCGTCTGGGATTGTGGGATAAGGGGCGGGAGAGAGAGGATTGGCATGGGCGGGGAGATCCTGGCCTGGCCTGTGCCTGTGTCATCAGGAGGGTGTGTGTGCGTGTGCTGGTGTGCGGGTCAACACGCTCCTGCCCGAGGCCAAGACCTGGGTGGATCTGAGTGTGGGTGGACGGGCTCCCGGGTGGGTGCTCCAACTGGGGGCGGGGGAGGGAGAGAGATCAAGGGCAGCGAGGTCTGCGGGTTCTCCAATGTGTGTGTCTCAGGCCCTGTGGCTCAGCACTGGAGCCGCCTGGCACCCACAGGAATGCAGCTCCTCTCGGCTCCCCAGGCCGCCCCCTGTTCCACAAGGAGGTGGCCGCCAGGAAAAAGGGGGGAAACAGGGGAGAAATCCGCCTAGCCCAACATGAGCCTCAAACAAAGGCCAATTTATCTGATCTTTTACAGGAGCGCCCAGGAGGTGGGCAGGGCACCAAAGAATTATACTAGCCCTGCCAGCATGCTGCCGGCCTCCTGGGCTTTGTGAGGAGGTCTGAAGATGGGGAGAGGGGCTTGGGAGTAGAGGGGCGCAGTGAAGAAGCCCACGAAAAAGAAAATTAAATACTGGGGTGAGCTTGACATCTCGGGAGCACTAGGCAGAGCGCTAAGCAAATGGGGACCAGTAGGGGCGGGCAGAGGTCAGAAGAGGGGGTTCGGGCAGACCGGACTACGCTGGGGAGTGGTACACGTTTATATTAGATATAGGAATAAACAACGGAGAGAAGGGGGGGTGGGAGGGAGGGCAAGGCAGAGAAACATCACACAGATATTTTTAGACTTTGCTGAGGATCTGTTATTTTTACATCCTTGGGCGCAGGACTGCAGGGAGTTAAATTCCCCCGGGAGAATCCCCGCGGTGCCAGGGAAAACCCGCTGCAGACTGGTTCGCCAGAATATTTTTGTCCACGGCTCCCGGACCAAGTTAAAAAAAAAAAAAGGAGAGAAAAAAAAACCGCTTGAGAGAAGAAGCCATTGCAGTGGAAGAAGTGAAGTTAGCACAAGGGAAGGAATCCTGACACCAAGTCCGCCCGCGCGGCGTTATGCCTGCCCGCGTCGCAGCGAGGCTCTGGTGTCGTTAACAACAAGCAGTGTCAAGGCTGGGGGTGGCGGGGTGGTCCCTAAAGAGGAGCTTCCCTTTTCCTTCCCTGAAGAGTGAGTCCTCGCCCTTCCCTCTGCCTGACCGCGGCGGGTAATTGGGGGTGGTAATGGACGGATCCCCTTTTCAAAGCCAGGAAAGGAGGAGGGGAGATGATGGGGACGGCTGGAAAAATATCTCTCCTCTCCACGTGCAGAGGGGTGAAGCGTAAGCTCCAAGCACATTCTGGCCACTCTTAGGCAATCAGTGGATGCGCCCCCTCAAAGCCTCCGGAACGCGCGCTCTGGGGCGGCGAGGGGCGCCCCGCAGGGGGAAGCGGACGCTGGGAAACGGCGGGCGCGGGGTTCCTCCCAGCCGGATCCGCCAGCTCTAAAGCGCTGGCTTTCGGTGTAATGGAAACTCCCGAAAGCCTTAAAAGCCGCGAAGGAAAAGCAGGAAATGGATCCCTCTACCTCTTCCCCTCATCGTCTTATTCTTTGCCAGCTCGGAAAACAAAGTGGGCTTCCCACGGTTTTCCCCGAGCGCGTCGCCACCCCGACCTTCTTCCGAGAAAGGGGGACTGGAGGGGAACGAAGAGGAGGGTAAAGCTTCGAGAAGAGAAGCAGCCGCCCGCGCTTTAGAGGCGGGAGTGGGAAGGGGGCCACAGCCCACGCGCCGCCCGGGGACCAGGCAGGTACCCCTCAAGACCCGCAAACCACTGAATCCCCCCCAAGGCCTTTCCAACTGCCAGGCAAGAAAGGAAAGGGGAAGAGAAGGAAGGAGATGAGGATGGAAAAGGAGAGGGAGAGAGAAAGAGTACACACAGGTAAATCCCCCTCAGGGCACACAGCGTGCCTTTTCAGGTCTAGTCTCCCAACCCTGAAGAACCTTCTCAGAAATCCGCAGATGACAGGATGTAATTTTTTTTTTTTTACGTTCTAATCTCTATCCACCCCCCACCCAAGACTCTTCTGTCAAATTTATTGCTGCTGACTTCCTAGCTGTAAAATATATCTCACGCATCTTGTAATTTCCAACAAACGATTTCCCTCGGTATCCCAAGGAAACAGAATCAGGCTGACTAAAGGACAGTTAAAAAGACACCTACATTTTAGGCCTGGGAGCACAGTTCTAGACCCGGGCTGTAGCTCTGGTCACACTGTTGAAGTGTTTATGCAGAGGTGCCAGGAGAAGGACGGGACAGAGGCCAGAGTTGTTGCAAGTCCTTCCTCTCTGCCCCAAAGAAGGCGGCACAAAAGAGAAATCCCTGCAAACAGATTCAATTTCCCATCATTTGGAACCTGTTTTGCCATTGTTTTATGTAAAAGCAAAGCAGAGAGAGCTTCTTCCTGAAAAAAAAAAAAAACAAAAAACCAGAATTGTGAAGAGGATGAAGGAAATATATGTTTGGAATACTATCTCACATGAAATGAAATCAACAGGGGCCGCAATGCTTTCCTTCCTTTCCTCCACCTCACAATTGCCTTCCTTGGCAGAACAAATACCCCCCACCCCCATGCCTTGCTTGGCCTACTGATTTAGGTCCATCATTGTTCTCAAGTCCTGTGATCCTTTCCTCTCTGTGAAAAAGCTCAGATAAATTTATAATCATACATTAAGGAATCCAAGGCACTATTATTCGCCACATTGCAAACATTTTGGATTTTTTAAAAAAATGTAATACAAGGGGAAATTTCTTTTTCTTCTTTTTTTTTTTTTTCATTTTCTCATCTCTGGAAGCTCCCTTTGAAGGGAGTGTAATTTGTCTAATTGCTCTGGCAATACACAGAGGCTGATGGTGGTGGGGGAGCAGTCTCCACCATAATTGCTTTGAGCTTAGAATTCAGAGTGGTTATTGAGGGATTTCTGCTGCTTTCTTACACACAAAGTGGGAGGGCTGTATTTAGATTCCAGCATTACTTTCTACCTGAAACAATTTGGGATTAAACTTAAAATTATATAAATGTTTTTGTGGTTAGGCCAAAAAATACCTAAATACATATTATATGGCAGTACCATAAACAGACCACATATGTATATAGACATATAAAGTACAGCATCCAACATATACACATGTACAGTTCTGTATCCACACCGCCCTCAAGTTCTTTTTTCCTTTTTGCCTTGTTGGATCTCTGCAGAGTTTGTCTTCCTTTAATTGCCTGCACAAAACCGTCAATAGCCCGATAAGGGGGGCGGGGAGTAGTTTTTAGAAACATTTTGCTTTCATGGTCGAAATAATTTTATTTATCCAGAATATACAGTTTAATTCCTCTATCTACACTTATTTACATGGTTAAAATAACGTTGTAAAAAGTCTTTTGAAAAGTTGAGGTCATAGATTTCAAGGCACCATTGATAGTGTCCACAGTTGCGCAAAAAAGTTCGTCTGTAAAAAAGGGGGGGCAGGGGTCCTTTGAAATGCAATAACTTACATGCAAAAAAAAAAAAAAGCTTTACACAAGAATCTTTTTTGTCTCCGTTTTCCAAACTTCCCCATATGAATTCCTTTTTTTAAAATGATTTTTCTAAAACAGCAAAAACACAGTAGTCCCAAAAAAGTGAGCAAGAGAAAGCGGCCGGTCTAATAGAGCGTCCCCGAGGCCAGCGCCAGCGGGTGCTGCAAGGAGCCGGGCGGCGGCACGTGGGAATTGATTGAGCTGGCCGCGCTCGGGTACCAGGAAGCCGAGTTCTCCAGGTAGCTGGACGCGGGGGACTGGTTGGAGGTCGGAGGGTGGGCATGAGGGTGGTGGCTGAGCGAGCGGGACGAGCCCTGGGGCTCCCACACCGCCGGAGACTGCGGCGAGTTACACGCCATAGGGTCGCTTGAGCTGGGGCTGTGCTCCGGGGGCATCTCCCCGTTTTTCATGATCTTCTTGATCTTGGATCTTTTGTTCTGAAACCAGATTTTCACCTGGGTGGGGGAACAAAGGCACAGGTTACCCGGACACTCAGAGGCTGCCCGCGCGCCTCCCCCAGGCCGGCGACTGGAGGCATCTTCGGCCCCCAGGGGGCCGGGCCCTGGCGTCTCCCCGCGGCTCGCGGCCTAGGGTCAAGGGGCTGGGCCAGAGGCAAAGCCTTTATTGCGGGCCTCAGAGGGCGCCGGGACCGCGGGACTCACACGCCTTTCTCTTTTGCTGGGGCAGGGGCAGGGGGCGCGAGCGTTCGCAGTGCGTAGCGCGCAGGTGTAGGTCTGAGCCGAGCGCACGCAGCGCGGCGCCGCAAACGTCTACAAAACAAGTGCCGGAACCCAGCGCGAGGGTTGTTGGGACGGCTAAGTGCGCTCCAGTGTGTTGGGTGAGGAGCGGATCCCTTCATTCCCTCCTCGGCTCCGGGGACATAGTCATCCTTCTACAGGCCCCGGTGGGGCTGGGGTGGGAGTAAAGGGGACCGGACAATCCAGGGCGGATTTCCCCGTACAACAGCGCCCCCACCTCAGACTTTCAGGTCGCTGCGGCTTCAAGCTCCGAAGGAGCAGGACGTGACCCGTCAGCTCCTCCGGCCCGAGGTGATGTTACCCGCCTCCGCGTGGGCAGAGACCACCGCGAGGCCTCCGGGCCCTGCTCACCCCGAGAGGCCCCGCATTGCGCAGAGAACCAGTTTCTCAAAGTTGCGAATGTCCCTCCCCTTGTTTCCAATCCGGGAAACTGGCCCCTCGACCCTGGAGGCCCGAAGGGGGTGGGGGTGGGGGTGCATCTCGGGATGAACAACGTCTCCATCCAGTCCCCACCGTCGCTTGGCGGCGACGCCCGGCCTGACCTTCTGGAGGGAAGGGCGCAGGGTCAGTGGCTTTCTGTCTGTGAGTTTCTCGCGAGTGCCACTGAATGGGCTGCAGCCCGGGGAGCGAGGCGCGCGGCCCAGCCAGGCTTGCAGCCGAGGCGGGGCTGTGGCCCGGCCGAGGCTGGATTTACCTGTGTTTGCGTCAGTCCCAGCGAGGCGGCCAGCTCGGCGCGTTCGGGCAGGGCGAGGTACTGAGTCTTCTGAAACCTTCTCTGTAACGCGGCCAGCTGAAAGCTGGAATAAATAGTCCTGGGTTTACGAACTTTCTTTGGTTTGCCGTTCACCATCCTCACCTCGGGCTCGGCCACTTCTTTCTCTAAATAATCAAAACAGACCCGGTCAGAGCTTGTCGGCAGACAATGGCCCTTTTGCAGAACCTTGCAAATGCAGTCCTTGAGTTTCTTACCAAGCAGCCTTCACTCCCTCCTCTCCATATCACCACCTTTGCTTCCCCGAGACCTAAGAAATTCACCACCACTCTTCTCCGCCCCCCCCCCCGCCCCGTCATGGAAAAGCCAGGCAGCCTGATTAACGCCCTTCTTGGTTCATTCAGGTTCTCCTGGGTTCATGCAAAGCGCTTTGTACAGAACAACTCCCTTGTCGGCGTCCAAGGCTTAGCCCTTGCAGCGGTTCCTGCTTCACCTGGATTCGTTTTCAAGCCCACGCTGTGTTCGCCCACGTTTCTGAGGTGAGCCTGGCCAGCTCCTCCCGGGGATTCAAGGGGGGAGGTCCCGGGCCGTGACCCCCCTTATGTCAGCGTCTGTTCGGGCGCCCGCAGAGGCCAGACGCTTGGGCAGGGAAGATGCTAACCGAGGTCTCCAAAGTTCAAAGACCCACAAGCAAACTATGCTCCTTCAATTCAGCAGCAAGCGGTCCGGGCCGCCAGAGACAGAGGCCCGATTATGCAGTCCCCATAATCTCCCTGCAGATCTGCTAGGGCACAGATGTGTCTGGTTTCTTTTACAAATAGACTTAATAAGTTCTTGGCCAAAGGAAAAAAATCTTTCATTTATGCACGAAGTACAGAGACACTGAAAGGAATGAAGACACCCCCCCCCCAACCCGGGGGCAATCTTTAAAGTTTAGCAGGAGTTACCATTCGAAAAGCAATTGGCTGTGGGCTGTGGGCTGTTTTCGTAGGAAAGGGGCCGCAGGTCAGGATGAAATTTATCAGAGTTGTGTGTGTTAGAGGAGGAAAGACTCTGAATGCGTGTGTTACAGATATGCTCTGGGGCCACAAGTCCCCTTTCCCAAAAGTACCATGTTATTAAAAGTGCCCATCCCTGGAAGGGGTGGAGAACCTCTCCTTGGGATGTGTGTGTGGGGGGCAGATCCTGGGAGAGGGAGGGTGGAGGATGAGGGCTGTGGTCTCCATCCTGGCAGAGCAGGGGTTGCTAATGTTAGCAGGATTATTAATGTGCGGGTGGGAAGAGATCAAATCTGACCAGCAAAACCTCTCCAAGGAGACCTCATGCCTCTCTCTTACCGCCCAAGCTCACTAACCCTCTCGAGCTCTCCAACTAAGTTTCAAGACAGACGAAAAAGGAGAAACAAAATTCAGGCGCCAATGGAAAAAGTAAAAAATATCGCTCCAATAACGTGACCCTGCAGCAACCCTCCTCCGCCTTTAAATGGCTTTTTGTTTTTGGAAATGCCTTGGATAAACCGCAAGGCGCTCGGCGCGCTCTTCCTCTGGCAGATCCAGCTACCCGGCCCCCACCCGCGGCCCGCGCACTCCGGGCACTGACACGGCGCTGGGTCGCGGCTGCTCTTACACTAATCCCCACAGAGTCCTTGAGACACTTCCACCCCCCACTCCCACCAGCAGAGCACGCTTACCCAAAATTCCAACAAACAGCCTTCCGTTTATTACGCAAACACCACTCGGACTGCTAGATTCCTTCCTCTCTCCACCCCTATCCCCTTTCCAGTTTAGCTGGCTTCCTAATCAGGATAGCTGGGAATGCAGCGACTGAGGGGTCACCCTTAGGAGCCAGAGAGGAGAGACGCTGCCCCCCCTCCCCGCGCCCCGCCGTCTTCTTCTGTCAAGAATTTCTCATTTGTTGGCCTGGGAACCTCTTTAGGTTGCAGAGTCCCGGCCCCCAGTCCCTTGTGCCGGGTACGCCCCCACTGCTGTGGCTGTCGCGGCCCCTGATCTCCCACCACTTCTCGCTCCTCGGGAATCCTGGCTCCCCTATATCTGTCCCCACCCCCGCCCTCGTACCTGGCTGGCTGGTGGCGCTCGGGACTCGATTGTAGGCGCCACTGTACTGGTGATAGGGGCTGGCGTAGCTGTAGTCGGCGTAAGCTTTGGCGGGATAGCTGCCGGCGGAGCCGTTCACGCCGGGGTACTGGTACTGGTAGGGGTTGAGCGCTTTCCCGTAGGAAGCCGAGGTAGGAGAGCAGTAGCCGTGCGGGGCTCCCCCCGTGGGGCTGTAGTAATCGGAATCGGTAGCCGACGACTCGGGCAAAGTTGGCGATTCCTGAGACGGATGGTGCATGGCTGCAGACGTTTGAAATGGGCCTTGGAAGTCGCCGGACCGGATGCTGGGGACCCTTCTGTCAAACACCCCTGTCATCGTTCACTGGCGGTGGCGGCTGTCCTTGCTGCGGTGTGGCGGCGGCTGCCGAGTTCGCTGTGGGGCTGCTCTGGTCTAAGCAGACATGGTGTGGGAGCAAGGGAGGAGGAGGAGAAGGAGGAGGAGGAGGAGGCGGCGGCAGCGGCGAGGAGGAGGCTGGGAGTCGCGGAGGCTCCGTCTCCGGCAGGCTGACTGCTGGCTGAGGCGCAGCACAGCCTTGGTTAAATCCTTAATTGCGCGCTTACGCACAGCGGGGTGGATCGGGTTCCATTGGCCAGGGCCTCGGGAGCAGCAGCAACACCCTAACTCGTCCAACTAGTTTTAGCACAACAAAGCATTGCTTAAAAAAAGAGGGAGAAAAATGGAGGGAGGGGGAAGTGTGTGTGTGTGTGTGTGTGTGTGTGTGTGTGTGTGTACCCGCGCGGCGCCCTTGCGCGGGCTGTTCCTCGCTAGGGGAAGGGGGGGTCCTCACTAAATCTGTTTTCAGTGACTGAAGACAACGCAGAAGCCCCAACACCCAGCTCTGCACGATCTGCAGACAATGTGTACTGGTGTGCAGCCTCAGAGCACGTGTTTGGGGAATGAGAGCGACGGTGGTCTTTACTTGCTCCTCACCTCCCCGCCCCTTCCAGCTGCACGGGGCTAATGTGGAATTGAACACTAATATTGAAATGGTGAATCAAAGCAGGTCGGGGAGCAGGGATCCGAGGCAAGAAGAAACTGATGAGAACGATATTTTTAGGGGGGTACTGGGAGCTAAGTTGTAATGTCCACATGTTGAAAATTTGTGATTTAGGGAAAGACAAATTTGCAGCAGGCACTTCCTTTGCCATGAGTTATGTCTCAGGCAAGGGCTAGATAAGGATATTCAAAAATGCACTCTTAATGGCAGAGAAAGTTCTTGCAACCCCAGAACTTTACAAGGACTTAAAAAAATAAGTTTTAAGCGCAAATAACTTAATGATTCCCAAATTACTGGTCCCCAGGAGAAGCAGGAAATTCCACATTTTGTTCAATATTCTACTCTGTTTGGATGCCATTGCAATAGACGATCTCTAACTGTGTTCAATAGCTAAAGACTCCTGCAAAAGTGAACAGTCTGCTCATGACCTGTCATTCTTCATGGGCCTAATGGGAAGCCGAAGAACACTGGGAAGCAGAGATAACAGTTGGGCGAAGCACATGGATGTTCCTCTCCAGGCTTTGTGGAGGTGGCACGATGGCCCACTTCTCCGTTCCCCTTACCTGGACCCTCAGTCCCTTTATTCCCTGCAGTGAAAACATCTTAGCTGATATGCAAAGGGAGAAAAGGCACTTGGCACTTGAGAGCCAGTTTGCTTTTCATGACGTGTCACTCTTGCTCTAGTGGTGATCTAGCTGGTAGTTTAGTAATATAACATTAGTCAATCTACAGCTCCCTACTTCCACTCCCCTCAGATAGGCAATTCCAAGAGCCGGATCCTGATTTGGGCCCTCCCAGCATCTTCCTCCAGGGGTTACTGAGACCAGAAACGTGGTAGCTCCACCAGACATCCAGGGTGGAAATATCTGGCCTCTCATCACTTCCTCCTTTCTTTCCCCCACAGCTGAGGAAGAAAGCATCTGTGTTAGTCGTATGTCTAGTCTTAGTTTATTTAGCCTTACTTTGGCTGTGGAACTATATATTTCGGCCCAAAACAGACCAGCAAGGGTGTGGGGCTAGGTATGGAACAGGGTGTCATCCTTGCTTCTAAACTCCAAAGCTGAGCAGCCACTTGTGCGCTAATTCTCTGCCTCCACCCTCTGGGCGGTGGTGTAAAGTCAGAGCTATTGTCGCACTGCCCTTTGGGAGCAAATTCAGTGGGGGAGGGGGACAGTGCACAGGGAGGAGAAGGTGTGTGTCATAGATAGGGTCCCACAGCAACCCTCCTCCCTCCCCGGCCACGGTCTCCTGCCGGAGGCCTGTGCAGCCCTGGACTTCTCTGTGATAGATGCCCACGGAAAAGAGTCGAGACCATCTGCCCACCCTCACCCTAGGCTGTCGACGTCAGCACAGCTGATCACTGCCTGGGTTGAGGCTGGGAGGGACTGCAGGGTGTCGGGGAAATACTGCTGCGGCATCAGGCTTGCTGTCCTGGCCTCTGCTCCGGAGAAGTTCTCCGTGCCCACAGAGTCACCTTACACACATCCTGCCATTTAATTACATGCATCACATCCCCAAAGTAATGCTAGGGACTGGACGGTTCAAAGCGCCTGGAGGCAAAGGCAAATGGCACAGGGAGCAGGCGGCCTTCCTCAGCACACCCTACCCCCAGCTCCACCCTGAACTTCTATTTATTACAGATTTAGAAGTTACTCCGTGGAGCGAAATAAGGCCACTGTGGTTTTGTGGGATAGAGCGTTCCTGTCAGTGTCATAGACCTTGCCGAAAAGGCAGATCCAACCAGGTTGGGGCTTAGAAACTGGAGAATGTGAGCAAAATTTAGAAGTTCAGGATCCGATAGACCATATCATGTTGCAGTGTTAAGTTAGTCTAGACCTTGCTTAATTTCACTTTTTCCTCTGACAGAATAAGACATTCTCTCTCGTATTTATACAAGACAGAAAAGAGTGAGGCAGAAGGATTTAATGTTTTTGTTTCAGTTCCTAAAGTGTTGGCTCTCACTCTAGGCCACTTGTGCAAAGGCCGCTGCTGGGGGAGACCTTCAAATCTGGGTGTGTCTCTGAAGGTCCAGAGCATCAACTCTCTCGCTCTGTCCTGCTTCTTTTCTAGGTCGACCCTCTTCCCCCTACCCTTCCTTTCCTTAAAGGCAGCAGGAGGGAGAAGGAGCCATAAATTAGAAGGAACCCAAGTCTGCCCACATTATGGCCCCATTTCTTTTCCTGTTATCAGTTATCCTTGTTGTGGCTTTATGCACAGTTGGCCCCGGGCCTGGCTGTGCTTCGGACCCACACTCTGGGCACACAGGCACTGAGTGTCCCGGCTCTCAGGGTAGCAGCTTTTCTTGGTACTGTGGCGGTTCTGACACCAAGTTCTCCAACTTTGTCTTAAAGCCAGTGGGCTGTACGCAGTCACCTCTTTCAGAATCCCCTGACAGACCTAGCCGTGGAGAAACAAGCCCCATGGCCTCAAACTTCTCCAGAGGTGCGCTCCCCACTGTAACACGTAGGAAGAATGTGAGTAATTTCATCTTCTGGTAGCCGAAATTTGCAGAGGGCGGGAGGGGATGGGGGGCAGGGGGGAAACAGACCCTAAAGAAGTGCAAGTCTTTAGCACGAGCGCCACCCAGTGTCTTCAAGAAACAGTGTGCAAGCAGCAAACGTTTCCCAGGCTCAGAGTCCCTGGCTGGACAAAGACTTGTCCTCTGGGGTCGAAGTGGCTACCATGTGGCTTTCCTTCTGTCTACGTCCAGCAGATCTCCCGCTCCACTCTCACGCCCTTTTGTTCCTTTCTTTTAGTCCTTTTACACTCGTGCTCTTCCTCTCCCATCCTCACCAAACCGGATCACTGCTTTCAGCACAAAATCCTGCAGTTTGAGGGAGTAACATGCTCAGTTCCATTTCCTCAGCTGGGGTGGCTGGAGGCAGTCAAGGGCAACCCTTGTTTCCTAGACAGGTCTGAAGAAGCAGGCTCTCCTCTAATTCCATGAGGCGCTGGAGAGGCTGAGGATGATTCAGCTTACTATGGAGCTGGAAAGATAGTGCCACTCTGAGTCTGCTTGCAAGTGCCTTGGAAAGGGGTGGAGAGATCGTTTTAATAGCTGCACTAACTCGGTTTTCTCCTTCTGGCCCATCTGGAAGTCTCTTTACTCCCAGGTATGCCAAAAGCAGAACATCCTTTCCTTTGGGCTTGAAGCTCGGACAAATCACTGCACCCAAGAAGATTTAGTTTGTAAGTTCAAGATCTTTTTAATGTGGAAACTGCTGTTTTATTTAACTAAAACATTGTGGTCTTCAGTTGGACGCACACAGTTCAGGTGGATAAAGGGCCCCATAGCATGGTAGTATCATTATACATGGAAACTTGATGTAAACAAGATAAACAAGTCATCTCTATTTTAGAATTTTTTAAAATCATTGGACCACTTGCCTTTTAAAAGTCCTGTTCTTGGGCAGAGGTTTACTTTAGTTTTCCTTTGCAGTGCTTTATCCATTACTTTATCTGTCCAGTGAAAAATGCTCTCAGAGCAGTTCACTGTTATTATGTCTTTATTGATCATGATCCATCCAGAGCGCTTTTCATCCCAGAATCTCAAACACAAACATAGCTGGTTATGTCATATGTTTTGTGGAGATAGATCTCAGTAATCATTGTATTTACAATGGAGTTTCATTTTCCTTTGAGCTAGAGCACGAGGATCATTTAATAATTTAAGGTAAGTGCCTTGAAATATTCAGTTTGATGTTTGTTTAGAAAAGACACATTTCCACGAATTGGGATGAGATGAAAGGAGTGATTGCAAAAGGGACAAAGGCTTTCAGAAATATCACAGGTTGTTGGTCATTGGTTTTGGCAACTCAAATGAATGCCTTTGTGTCTCTCAATAGAGAGCCAGGAATACTGGCTTGGAACTGACATTCAGAGGTGGTCCATCTTCTCCTGCACTGGCAAAACTGTTTAATTCCCCACCTAGGATTAAAGTTCTTTCCGTGCACTCATGAGACTCAACTAACTAGGCCCAAGCCAAAGTGCTTTGGAACCCATATGAATTGACAGTGAGCTCACCCAGGGAAGGAGGTGAAGGAAAAGATAGGTAGAAAGAGTCTCCCCATTCTGAAGTTAATTATGGTACCCCCTTGCCCTCAAGAAAAACGTATTTGGAGTTAAAGAGCATCTCCAACGAAGTAATCTCAAAGGATTCACTAGCAGGCAATTATAGAAATATTCTGAATAAATTAAAAGTCCCCAGAGGGAGAAACTATTTTCCACTTAATTCCAACCGATTAGGATTTTTCACTTTATTTCCAAATGATAGTGCAGATCATAGACTTCTGCACATTTTGTTTTTATAATTAAGACATTAAAATGTGTTTATTCATTTAACTTAAACATAACTGTTTAGGAAAAGGCCTTAAGTATCCACTCAAATCTATTCTCTATGAGATGAATTTAATATACCACAGCTGAAAACACTTCAAGTTCATCTAAGTAGGAAGTAAATGGGATTATATTATTATACGTCTTTCCAGACTGAAATTGAGTCATATTCTTCCTCCTAAACTCAGATTTCATCTTCTTGAAAAGAAGGTTTGGCTGTGATACTATTTTCAAAACCTTTATTCTTCTTAAAGATATATAAATATTCCAATTTAAAAATACCCCTTGTGGAGTTAAAAGAAACGTAATTGGCAGATAGGAATTCAGAGCAATGATCCAACTCTGGCAAGGAAATCGCAAGAGTGAAGCTTAAGCCGTTTTTAATAACATTCTAATTCCAAGATCAATTTAGAATTTTAGAGTTCATTGATCCTAAGCCACTGTATTTTTATGATCTGACAACACTGTATGCGGAGATGTAGAAAAACCACTTCTAAAGTCATATCCATTCAGATTATTCAAACAGTGTGAGCTGGGTAAAACTTGGCCCACAAATGTATACACATAGGCAGATAATATAATTTTATAGACATTTTGCACCCTGCCTTAATTATATCATTTTAATAGATTAAAACAAACAGCAAGAAAATACAAAAACCTTTTTGTACAGCTGTGTTTACCACCTTATACCTTTTATGAAGAGAAAGATTCTTAAACAGGCAACCCTAGCCTGAGATAAGAGGTTTCCCTGCTGTGTTACGCAGCATAATCAGTGGAAGGCACAGTGCCCACCTGGACTCACATCCCTCTGTGCTCCTGCGAGGGAGTATTAAGGCAACAGAAAGGCAAAGTCAGTAGCTTTCCAAGTGAAGTGTAGCTAACGCAGCAGCAGAGGCCGTTCTTTAAAATGGCGAGCAGAAAAGATGCATTCCCCTACTTGGACCCTGAACCTTAGTAAGAGTCAATTTATATAGCCCACGGGCCGTTAAGCCAAATTTTGCTTTTGCAACTCCAAGTCTTAGTTTTAGTTTCTCTTTCTCAGCACAGCAGATTCCTAGATGGTGCAGTTAGCAAAGTTTATAAATGTAGACATTCATATGATTTATTGCTGCATCATGGTGTACGACTTAAGGTATGTGACTGTAGGTTTCTGGTTTGAGTGCATTTTCTCAGTTTTACCCCCGATTGATGTATGCATTTCTAACTGGTGACTTAGGAAATCAGGTAACATTTTGGCTGCTACTGCAGCTTTTCAACAAAAGGGCCCTTACTTTGCAAGCAACACACTGTGTCTGCCTGTACTGTTGTTAGTCTAAAATGGGATGGGAGGGGTGGGTTAAATGGGTGAAGGAGGGCAGAAGGTAAAAAACTCCAGTTATAAAATAAATAAATCATAGGGATGTAATGTACGGCATGGTGACTATAGTTAACGATAGCGTGCTGCATGTTTGAAAGTTGCTTAGAGAGTTCTTAAAAGTTCTCTTAAAAGGAAAAAAATGTAATTTTGATTATCCATGTTAAGGTTAATGTTATCCATGTTAATGTTAATTGTGGTCATCATTTTGCAGTATATACAATTATCAAATCGTTATGTTGTATACCTGAAACTAATACATGTATCAATTATACCTCAATAGAAAACATAAAATGGGGTTTAGGAATATCTGGAATTTTACTGACAAGTTCCAGGAATCCTTGGAACTCTTGAGGGAAAAGAGTTCTTTTTATGAAACTCTGCACTTCAGATAGCCACAGAATGTATACAAACATCGCATTAAATCCTCTTGTAGAAAAAAAAAAAGTGAACATGGAAATCAGTGAATTAAATAGGAGTCCCCTTCCAGACTCATCAATTAATGAACCTGAGTAGGATCCATGAGGACCCAGGTTCCATCCCTGGCCTTGCTCGGTGGGTTACGGATCTGGCATTGCCGTGAGCTGTGGTATAGGTTGCAGATGCAGCTCGGATCCTGAGTTGCTCTGGCTGTGGTGTAGGCCATCGACTGTGGTTCTGATTCAGCCCCTAGTCTGGGAACTTCCTTATGCCATAGGTGCTGCCCTAAAAAGCAAACAAACAAACAACAAATTAAATAAATTACAGATCCAGGCTAGAGGAGATGTATGTATATGTGAAAAAATTCAGGGTATACTGTGGATGCACCGTTCTTCCCCTACACTTTTTCCTTGCGTCCTTTGTTATTTGAGTCTCTCACTGCTTCAGGGGTGTAGTGTTTTACAGCTTTTTCACACTTGCCATTTAAGAGTTTCAGACACTTTCAGGGTCATGCTATAGAGCAACTGTGCTAGGTCTCCGGTACTTAACCTAATAGTAAACTTGGAAAGGAGAAGAAAAAACTTTTAGCATTGAGAACAAGAGTTGAACCAAAGAGATCGTCTTTGCTACAGTGACAATATTTTTTAATAGAATCATTCCCGAGGCCAATTAGCTGTAAAACTGGGGAAAGAAGTATTGAGTAATTACAATCACTTGATAATTTCCCCTTAACTTACAAGAACAGTGGTAAAGATCGGAAGAGAAATAGAAGGATGGAAAGCAACAGGATAGAAACAGCCAGATGTTAATGACCACTCTGGTGTCTCTGAATTAGAATAGTCATTGGGGTGGCATTTAGGAAAAACGCACGTCCATCCAAGGATTGTTTTTTTGGGGAGCACTTCCCAGAGAGGTTGCAGGAAATGGGGTAGAAGGTGCTAATGACAGTTCTGTTCTTTGTGAGTTTCTTTTACTGGGTCATTAAAATTCAACGTGGCCTTAAACATCATGGTTTAGGAAAAATGTACTCTAGGTTTTTCTAATATGTTTTTGGGTCTCATTCCTCTTCCTAGTCTTATGGTGAACATTTGGCATGTCTTTTGCAAATTTTATAGACTTTTAAATGGTTTTTCCCAAAGGGATTTCGTATGTAGTTCACTTCTCCTTTCACAGTAGCCTTGAGAAGTAGCTCTGTCAGGCTGTTATGGGTGGTCTTCAACTTTTATATATTTACCTTTCATTTAACTTGGACTTGCTCATATGCCATATTGGCACTCTTACCCAACCCTTTATGGGTGGGTTTGAGCCATAATGTGGTGGCACTGCCTTCCAGCCACTACTACTGGGACTAAAGCTCTTGGCCTTTGAGGGCTGGTGTAAACAGTGCCAAGTGAGTGTCCCTTTCCTGCCACCCTGTGCCTGGGGAATTTTTGGCTACTGTGGGGCTGCCATCTCTCCCTGCCTGGCCTAATCCCTCTTTTCCTCTTACTGCCATCCTTGCGGTCTTACCTTTTTCCATATGCTAAACACTGGGCTTGCCTAAGCCCCTGCCTCTGAAGATTCGTGGGCACGGAGAGATGAAGGTGCCTGGCTCAGCTCTCCCATGCCCTTGGAGACGAGCTGCCATCTCCTCTGGCGTGGGCTGGAGGTGGGGAGCGTGGGTAGGAACCATGGTTAGGGACCTTGTATTGGTTTAGCTCTTTATAAAAACATCTATTTTGGGATTTCCTGTAGTGGTGCAGCGGTTAATGGATCCAACTAGGAACCATGAGGTTGCAGGTTTGATCCCTGGCCTCGCTCAGTGGGTTAAGGATCTGGTGTTGCTGTGGTATAGGTCGCAGAGGCGGCTCGGATCCCGCGTTGCTGTGGCTGTGGTGTAGGCCGGTGGCTACAGCTCCGATTAGACCCCTAACATGGGAACCTCCATATGCTGCGGGTACGGCCCTAAAAAAAATGACAAAAGGCAAAACAAACAAACAAAAAACAAAAAAAAATCTATTTTGAATAAAAGGTACTCCTTGAATACCTATTTTATAGATTAGTAAACTGAGGCTCAAATAGTCTACTTTTATAGTAATAATATATTGAATTTGCTTGGAGTTTTAAGCTTAAAAACAAATCTCACTGGGTTCTTATATAATTCGATATTTACCCTCACCTTTTTCTTGAGAAGTAAATAGGGCCCTGAGAAATCTGACTTCCTGTTTGACATACACTAGATAAAACTCTACTGTTACCTAAGGTTAGTCAAAAATTCCCGTGGTTAAAATGCTGTTTGTATACATACACCAAAACAGTTGGTCATAGACTGCAGCAAGTTTGGTACTCTTCTTTTTTGCGTGTGTGTTTTGTCTTTTCAGGTCCGCACCCTCAGCATATGGAGGTTCCCAGACTAGGGGTCTAACTGGAGCTACAGCTGCCGGCCTTCGCCACAGCCATAGCAACACGGGATCCAAGCCACGTCTGCAACCTACCACAGCTCACGGCAACGCCGAATCCTTAACCCACTGAGCAAGGCCAGGGATCGAACCCACAACCTCATGGTTCCTAGTCGGATTCGTTAACCACTGAGCCACGACGGAAACTCCGGTACTCTCTTAATGTATAAATTAACAGCAGTCACTAGGCATTTACTATGTGCTAATTGCTTTGAGTATATTATTTCATTTCTTCTTTACAACAGCTTGTAAGGAGGAGCTTTCATTATCCCATTTCCACGGAGGAATGTGAGACAGCAAGGTTAAGAATCTTAATTTTGCTCCTGTGGGACTGGTAAGTTTCTTTCATGGGGAATCTCCCAAATTGGAAATCCTCCATCCTGTGGAAAATAAAAGCAAAGAATTGTGGCTTTAGATATCAGGATAACATTTTGTTGCTTCTCTCCCGCTCTCTCTGTCTCGTATTCTTAGACACAGGCAACAAATCTTTTAGTTGTAATGTTTATTTATACCAACAATTTCCTTTCCTTTAATGAATCTCATTTTGCATTAGGATCCAGTTGCTGGATGTTAACCTAGGAAGTTGCATTGAGATATGACGTAAATCTGGGGATTGAGGGTCCTCAGCATTGGAACTAGGAAAATTTGGGGGAAGCTGCTCTAATAGAAAGATTAATTTCATAACTGATAATAAATGTCAGTGAATAATTGGTCCGGAACTAACTAATGACAATTCCACATAAGCCTGAGCTAGAGGTCTTTTGCCACCATTTGCCTCCATTCTTTTGTTCTCCCTCTTCTGCTTCACCTTCACGTATTATCACACAGTCTACCTGTAGACTATTCTCTCTCTCTCTTTCTTTTAAAGCGAAGACTTTTCTATTTAGAATTAGCCAGTGGACTCAGTTTAGATGATCCCAATTCTGTGCGCATAGTCAGGACCCCGTCAAACATGTACCTTCTTCTCTCCCTCAGGCCTGAGCAAGGTGTTGACCTTAGGCAGGTCGATGTCATAGAGCTTCTTCACAGCCTGTTCCATCTGGTGCTTGTTGGTCTTGACCTCACAGTGAACATAAGTGTGTTGTTGTCTTCTGTCTTCTTCATGGCTGGCTTGGTGGTGAGGGGGATCTTGATGGTTTAGGAGTCAATCTCGTTTCTTCCAGGGGTGCTCTTCCAAGGATATCTGGGCTGTCTCCTGAGTGGCAGTGTTTTGAGCCATTGGAAGGTGGACTACATCCAGATCTTCTTCCTTTGCGTGTCCATGGACACCTTACAACACTGCTTTCTTGGCCTTCAAAGCCTTTGTTCTGGCTTTGGCTTTGGGAGGGGCAGGGGCTTCCTTCTTTACCTTTGGTACCATATTCATGAACAGCTACCTATAGACTATTCTAACGACATTTTCAGTTTCTTATCAAAGTTATGTGTAGGGTGACCACATGTGGTGTCATTCGAACTGGGACACTTTGGAAAGTGAAAAGAGGGTGGTAATAATTACCCTGGGACAAAAGGAATAAGTTGGAATGGTCCTGGCCAAACCTTGATTTTAAGGTTTCCTTCTAACACTCTCCAAAGTCTTTTGGATGCCCTCTTGAGATGTCCTGTCCAGCAGCCTGATAGTATGGGAGTTTTCATGGCAGGGAGAGCAGAGGTTTTCCGGATGCCTTGGAGTTGAGCTACTGGGCCTGTACCCAGGAGACTGGAGATGGTCAGCACCATCACCTGTGGTTGTGCACTACACAAGGGTGCCAGATGAAGCGAGAATGGTTACTGAAATCCAGCCTGCACCATACTTGCCCAGCCGTGTGTGCAGGCAAGGGGCTGTATCTGCCCCAATAAAAGTGCATCTGTTTCTAACTCACAGAAAGGCACCACATAGACTGGGAGACCCTTGAGTACAACAAAGTTCGGTCTTTTGCCTGATTTTCCCTAAGTGTTGACTCTATATCCCTTATTTCATTTTGATTATTATCTTTTTAATGGTCTTGGCAGAAGTCACAGCTCTATATTTTAAAAATCATTTAATCTGAGTCTCCTACATAATAGAAAACTTCAGAGAACTGAAACCTGAGGCTCCCAAATGTACCTAAGTATACTGAGAGGTTTTGTTTTCTTTTCAGCTTGGGCTTTCGGAAAGCTTTTCAAAACCTGGTGTATAGGGAGGATAAATGCCTATGTCTAAACTGACCATGCATTAAAGGGCTACACTTCTTTTCTTATGTGAGGTGTGCCATGTACAATAAAAATCTCTCTCCTACTGCCAGGTTTTCTTCAAAGAAACTTGGAGGACTGTTACTTTTCACAAAACTTTATAAAATGTACTCTTCGCTCTTGCAAAGGAAATGACTATCTGGTGCAATTAATGTTGGACCATAGACCCAGAGAACAATGAATGTTTCAAATCCAAATTGCTTTTGAGAATCATAGTCCTATTCTGGGCTTGAAGACATTCATGTAGGAAATTAACAGAGAATTTAAAAAAAACCTCTTTGGATAAAGGAAATTAGATGAGGAATGCCAGTTTGTCTTTTAAGTTGCGTGAACACATCTGTCATAACAGACTTTGCCCCAGATTGTGGAACCCTTTCCTTCTAACATCCCTTAATGGTAGTAGAACTTACAATGCCATAATTTCCTTTCACTTTTGACAGTGTTATACTATCTTTATAGACTTACACTGACAGCATTTCATCTTGACATCATTAGATCATCTCACCTGACTTGTGCATGGTGCACATCATTACATTGTGGTGCTGGTGCTATACAATTACTGGTGAAATGAATAGGGTATTAACATGATTACTGAAAAGAAAAGTTAGCACATACAGATATGGCATTCTGCATTTCAAAGCATTTTATAGCTATTAATTAGTCTGCCCAACGCTCCTGGGATCCCGTGAATCTTACTATTCTTATACCAGGTAGGATAATGAAAGGGAGACAGTCTTACAGAACCAGGCAGTGGCTGAATTTTCTAAACTTCTTTGACTTTTTTAAACTTAAAAAGTTGGATTAAAGATTTATAGTAACTAATCATGGCCTCGAAAGGCCAGACGTGAGAAATTCTACTTCTCCTCTTTTCCATTTATGTGATTATCATGGCAGTTAGTGAGAATCAATTCTAGCTTTTGTGATGACAGTTTATACGTCATTTGGATTTAAAAGCTCATATTGACCAAATGGAATTGCTTTGGAGAAAAGTCCCTTAATTTCTAATCGCTAATAAGGAAATCATGTGATCAAAGGATGATATAGAGACAACTTTAGAGGTATAGAAATTTTGATAATTGAAAAGCCTCAATATTTTCTTGATAGTTTTTCTAATAAGGGTAATGCCTTATCGGACTTGGAGACTCAGTGTTGTCTGGGTAGGAAAGGATGGGCTAACTGCCTTTTAGTAAGTCCCACGATTCATGTGAGGATGATAAAATTACTTGGTTGTATGAATTGGTGAAAAGTTTTTATAAATTTTCTGAGCCCCAGTTTTGTAGTTTGAATTACTGTGAATGAAATATTTATTGTGGAGTTCTTGCTGTTGCGCAGTGAGTTAAGAATCTGACTGCAGCAGTTTGGGCCACTGCGGAGATGCAGGTTTCATTCCTGGCCCTGCAGTGGATTAAAGGATCCGCACTGCTGCAGGTGCAGCATAGGTCTCAGCTGTGGCTCTGGTTCAGTTCCTGGCCCGAGAACTCCATATGCCTCGGGGCGACCAAAAAAATAATTTTAAAAATAAATAAAGTAAATGAAGATATTTATCATAAAGATGATCATGATGGTTAAATGAAATGGCAGATATAAATCTGGTGGCTCAGAGCCTGGGCATAGTAGACACTCGATAAATAGGAACAGTTACTGTAACTCCAGAGCTCTTGACTGGCCTGGGAACTAGGGCAGAAACTTTGGTGGCTTGGGAGCGGGACTTCTCAGGGGACGTTTCTTCACTCTCGGCCCTCTTCTGCTAGGTTTACACTGCCAGGATAGGCAATATTCCAGAATCTCAGAGATCATTATTTTACTTGGCCACTCTCAGCAATGATTCAGCAGTGAAAGGGAGCGGCGTCAGTGGATGAGCCTGTGTAGATGGATCAGAACTAGTTTGACTGACTTTGATGTTATTTTACCGCATCTTCCCCCACCCTCTTGAAAAAAGGAAGAAACCGAATGAGAAGAAAATAAATTTTCACTTTAATTGAATGAAGTCATAACCTCTAGGATTATATATACATTTGTCCATATATACTGGCTTATTTAGTCATATCTATTTTATGACAAACTAGTATTTTTAACCAAATGAGCTTTTGAGGTCAGGAATGCTGCCTTTTGTATATCTTGTGGACAACTTCCAGTCTTTTCTTATACCTCTGAATTTACTCTTTGCTTTTCATGCCCAGCCTACCTTATCCTAGGCCTTCCTCATCTCAAGCACCGCTGTTCCAATAGCCTCCAGTGTCTGTCTCTCCATATTCCATCAGCCTCACCGTGATTTTCCCTCACCAATCCATGATGGCTATTCCCTATGAGATCAAGCCTGACCTGCACATCACGGCATGAAAGGCGGCCACAGTGTGGCCCTGGCCCCATCCATCCAGTATATTTCCATCTCCTTGAGCTCCACAAACAATTCCATTTCTTCAGTCAAGCTGCTTTCCTCCTTGTTCCCTGATCACACATATACCTTTCTACCATCTTTGACTGTTCTGATCCCATTTGGGGTTCAAAGTCATTCTAGATGTTTTCGGCAGCAAGGGATTTCATACAGGTAATCGGATACTTTCAAAAGTATCAGAAGGGCTGGAGGAAGCATCTAGGCTGGGCCTCAGAAGACCCTAGAGCGTCATAGAGGCTGCTAACAGATAGATTTAATTCAAGAACACATTGCAACAATCCAGGGATCAGAAGCTGCTGTCGTCACTGCTGTTGCCAAAGGATGTTAACCAAAGAAGCTGGAGGAAAAAAAAAAAAAACACTAGAATGGGAATGAGAGGGAGGGGGTACCCAAACTCATTCCCATGTCCTGTAGCTAGCATAAAGAGCCAAAAGAAGCGTGGAAATGGCCTTTCCTTCATGTCTACTTTTTACATGGAATAAAACGTGTGCCTGTGCAGCCTGAATTCTAGCAGCAAAGAAGACTTGCTGTATATGGAGGCAGCTAGAAAAATGCTGAATGGAATTTGAGAGAGCTAGTTCATGGTTTTATTTATTTATTTATTGTTTTTTTTAGGGTCACACCTGTGGCATTTGGAAGTTCCTAGGCTAGGGATCGAATTGGAGCTACAGCTGCCAGTCTACACTACAGCCACAGCAACGTGGGATCCAAGGTATGTCTGTAGCCTACACCATGGCTCACGGCAACGCCAGATCCTTAACCCACTGAGCGAGGCCAAGGGTCTAACCGGTATACTTACGGATCCTAATCAGGTTTCTTAACCACTGAGCCATGATGGCAATTCCCAGTCCATGGTTTTAACACCAGTCTTTGCTTCCTTGCTTACCTCTCCTAGATATTTGATATATACACATATGTATATAGTAACACCAAGGTCTGCCCTCATCCTTTTCTAACAAAATTTACTTGTTTCCAGGCTCAGTTCAAATATCACCTCCTCTAGGAAATAACAGGTACTGTCAACGGTAGGTCTTTATACTTCCTACTCATCCTTAACCCACATTGCAGCAATGGTAAATGTGTGGCTAACATAGCCACAGCCAGCTTTACACCCTGGCAGTCATCCCACTTGAACAGTAAGATAAAGCACAAAAATTTACTCAGCCTGGAACTGGTCTCAGAATCCTTCTTATCACAGTACTCAAGTCAGCCTCAATCAGCTGATAGGTGATAAAGGCATGCCCCTGCCCTCAAGCAGTTCTCCCCTTACTCTTTTGATTTTTTAAATCCTCCATCTCTCTGATTTCCCTGCCCATGGAGACTGCCAGTGTCCTGTTCCCAAGAGCTTGTTTAGTGCTGAGATTTTTAGCATCTGAGCCTTTTCATGCACATGAACCTTGATTCTACTTTTCTTTTTCAAACCTCTCTTCTGAATTCCAATTAAACGTCTTCAAGTGGACATTTCAGTTGATTCCATAATTGCCTCCAACTCAGGCAGGATGGACTTTATCATCATGCTTCTGATTTTCTTCTTTTTTCCATGAGTCCCAAATTCTCCTGGTCACAAAGGCGAAAACATTTGCAGTCAATCTTGATTACTCCTCCTTTATTTCTGTTACAGGGATGATATTTGGAGTGAGGAGGATATTAAGCTGATGTATTTTATTCTTGGCAAACCCTGATTCCTAGTTGACCCACAGATCTCACATCCATGTCTGGATAACATATACCTCAGAGTTTTCTCCGTAGTCTAAGGAAGACTTTCCTTCTGCCCGTGGTGGGTAGGCTATACAATTCTGTCTTAGGGTAGAAGAGAGATGACATGGAAGAGTTTAAAGAGAAAGAGGAAAGCTTTTTTTAAAGGTTGAATAATATTCCATTGTGTATATACTACATTTTCTTTATCTGTTTATTCATCAGGAGACATGTATGTTGTTTCCACATCTCTAGTCCAAGTCTTTTCTGCCCCGTTGCCATGATGTCACATGCCTTGCTAACAATGTGATGTCATCTTGGGGAAGGACAGGGAGAGGGAGTCCGAAGGAGCAGCTTTCAAAAAGAGACTGAGTTACTGCAAACTGACTTTACAATCGGGAGACTAAGTTTTCTTGACCTCAGAGTCCAACTTAGGACAGTGGGGTCTCTTGAGAAAGATAAGCTTGGTTGTAAAAAAAATGAAGAAGCAGAATTTTTTCTTTTACAAACACATTATAAATTTGAAGTCCCAGTTCATTTCTTTTTTTTTTTTTTTCCTTTTGTCATTTTATGGCCGCGGGTTTATGGCCGCACCCGCGGCATGTGGAGGTTCCCAGGCTAGGGGTCTAATCGGAGCTGTGGCCACCGGCCTTCGCCGCAGCCACAGCAACGCAGGATCCGAGCCGCGTCTGCAACCTACACCACAGCTCACGGCAACGCCGGATCGTTAACCCACTGAG
>PVHT020000174.1:3914546-3941953 GCA_004024745.2 Catagonus wagneri | reverse complement strand
CCAGTTCATTTCTTCTTCTGTGGAAGGACTGCTTGCAAAAATGGTTCAAATCTTCTATTCTTTCTATCTCTCTCTCTGTGTGTCTGCTCCCTTTGTAACATGAAGTTGCAGCTCCTCCCATCAAAAAGTGGAATCTACTTTTTGAATCTGGGCTGGACTTGTGACTTTCTTTGTCCCAAACATGGGGGGAGTCATGATGTGCCAGTTTCAAGCATAGGCCCCCAGAAGCCTTTCGTTGCTTCTGCTTGCTCTTCTAGACTTCTCCTATCACCATGAGAATAAACCCTAGCCATCTTGCTGAAGAAGAAAACCACATCATCAAGTCATCCCAGAACATTATATCTGGACAAGCAAAGCCCTAGCTCGTATAACAGATGGCTTATGAGTGAGCCCAGTTGAGATCAGCCAAGCCTGGCTCTGCTGAGCGTAATCCTCTGTCAAGCAAACTCCTTCAGCCAACTCATAGTCACAAGAAATAGAAATAAATACACAGTTATTTTAAGCTACTAAAATTTGGGGTGATTTGTTATGCAGCAGTAGATAACTGATACACTTATGAAAGTAGTATTATGTCCCATTGTCTCTTTTCTTTCTGTCCCTGTGTCACAGTAACCACTGTATCTTCTTACCTTTCAGCTCTTTCCCTTTTAACACACCTGGCAACATCAGGCTAGGTCAAGCCCTCTGCATGCATCTTTCTTTTTTCTTTAAGTCCTGCGGATCAAAGTAGCAATGATGTTTGAGACCGTGTCACTCCCTGATTTTATTTTCAGGGATATGATTTCTCCCCCTTGCTGTGACCGTCAGTACTTCTTGACCCTCCTCAGCCACTGTGGTAGCTGCAGCTGTTCTGGGATCAGCTTCCGCAGCTGAGGCCCAGGATGCAGCTAGCTGGTCTGGCACACTCTGTGTGCTCTGCTTTGGACCAGCGTCCCTCAGTCCTGTCTCTGAAGGGAAGTTTTCCTGATACTTTATATCTGCTTTATTTCCTGTTTATATCTTGCCTTGATTAGAGGGTATTTTTGGTGACTACAGCTCAGCCTGTAGTAGTAAGGCCTCCCATGGCTGTAGTACTTGAAGGCCTTTGAAAGGACACCTGCACTTCGAGTCTCTCAGCTAAATTATCAAGAAAATTAGAACAAAGGAAAAAAAGGGCCAGAGACACTGGAATATTATTCAGCCTTAAAAAGGGAAATGAAATTCTGACACATGCTATAATGTGGATAAAACCTGAAGACATTATTCTGAATGAGATAAGGTAAGACACAAAAGGACACTTATATGAGGTACCTAAGAAAGTCAGATACACAAAGACAGAATGTAGAACAGTGATGAGCAGGGGTTGGGAGAAGAGGGGGATGGGAAGTTATTATTTAGTCGGTATAGAGTTTTAGTGTGGGATGGGGAAGATGTTCTGGAGATGGATAATCATGATGGTTGCACAATTATGTGAATATATTTAATGCCACTGAACTATACACTTAATAGTTAAAATGATAAATTTCGTGTTTAAATAAAAAATGTGAAATTAAAAGAAACACCCAGGGGGATACCATGTCACATGCACTAAGACTGCTATCATAAATTTTTTTTTTCATGGAAAAAAAAAAGAGACTGTCCCAGTGCGACCTTCAAACTGGCTGAGACTTGGCACAGGTCTCTAAACTCTCTCCTAGATCCTCTGAGACTTTATTTTCCTTCTGGGCTTGAAAATTTTAGTCTGTTCTGATGCAAGTCCTCAGCCCAAAGCCACTTTCTTGTTTGGATACTTTTTCAGTCTCTTCTTCTCTGAATCAACCCCCCTCATTTCATAGAGTCCAGTTCACATCCCATTTGCTGTATGAAAAACCCTCCCTGATCACCACCACGACCTACCCTTGACCTTTTTGTTTGTGCAGTTATTTAGCTCTTTTTATAAACTGTTTCGCATTATGAAAACATTTCTTTAGAGAATTTCTAGCTTATTATTTAGAATGTTTTTAAGACTTATATCGGAGTATAGTTGATTTAATGTTGAGGTAGTTTTAGGTGTACAGCAAAGTGATTCTTTTTCAGATTATTTTCCCATGTAGGTTATTACAGGATGCTAAGTAGATTTCCCTGTGATATACAGTAGGTCCTTGTAACGTTACTAAAATATCTTAGATAGTTCTGCATGTTTTCACACGTTGCTATCCACGTCAGCATCTCTTTATCCTGTGCTAGATCTTCACTATCCAACTCATTCATACGCACTTTAAACAAAGGAATCAAATTTTGCACCTCTGTGGTTCTCTTACAACATCTGATCAAGTAGGCAGCGTATATTGTTGCTCCATAATGGTTGGTCAGTCATTTGATTCTGTGTTGTTCCTGCTAGCATAATCTTGACAGAGCTTTTCTGAGAAAAATGCCCAACTCCAGTGTTTCTCAACTATTTTCATCATTGCACTGACCTCCTCTCAGGAGTCTTTACAGGAATCTTTTTCTAATCTCTTTCCCCATGAAATTTTAATTGTACAGATAAACAGTATATTTCTTTATGGGATACCTGTATATCTACACGTAAAAAGAGCAAGCTTTTTTCCCTCTCCTTGAGAACCAATTTTCTCCCACCTGGGGGCGATATCCTTCCTGCTGAGAATGTTTGTCTTATCCCAAAGAGGAGTTGGGCATTAAATGTCCCTCAGCAAGGCAGTGGGGAAGATGTTTGGGTGGTTATTCAGGCATTTCCAGTTCCTCAAAGCTCAGCATCATGGCGAACTTCTACTCCAGCTCCTGACTACCTCAGACGCCCAGCTCTTTTTTGCCTCTGTGGTTATTGTCTTGCTTCTAGTTGCCTACATACACAGGTGAGGACAGAGCCTGAAAATATAGTTTCTAAAATGTACTGATTTCTCTAGATCTCACAGTGTGCAGGTATTAACTTACTGACTTATCCCGGGAGGGACGGAATAAGCTATTGTAATGGATACAAGGAAATATACAATGTTGCCTCTTAAGGTGCATGGGAGGAAGTAGAGAGAAGGGGTGTAGTACAGTTTACAGGATGGAAGCCTGCTGCTGGCACAAGGAGGGCCTTGTTGCAATTAGAGCGAGGACTCCCTTTTTTCAGGTCCCACAACCTGGACAGCCTGCTCACACCTGCGCATCCTTGTCTGGGTGTCTTTATGGAGACAACCACCCGCACACTCTCGGACATGTGAAGGGATAAACAGATGTAAGTGTAGAATTAATATACTTAAAAATTATTTTCGTGCTTTGCAACATCATGAGACGTGCCTTGTGCAGCCACAAGCTCCTTCTCCCCCCTTGGATTTGGGAAAGCCAAGCCAAACTCTTGATTTCACATCCCTTCTCTTTGCTCGGATGTGGTGTGCAGCTGGCACGGGTCCACGCTGGAGTGTGGGAGCATCCGGACAGAAAGCGTTTCCAGAGAGAACTCCAGACAAGTCATCATGAAGAACACATATCTCCTGGGATGCTTTGCCCAGAGTTTTAACTGCATTTGCCCCCACCCCCCAAATCTGGGCTTTCCATCTCAACTATTAAATTTTAGTTTAGACTAAAGCACCCCATCAGCTTCACTACCAATAACAAATTGCTAATTTGCAGAGACATTTTAATATAACCAAACAAAGTTTTTTTTTCCTAGTTACCAGTGATCAAAACATTCTTCTGTTTCTTTAAGCTTAAACCTGGGATTTTCGCCAACTGTCTGGTTTTCTATTGTTACCACATTTTGACCTCAAATGGAAATAACCATCTACATCACAAATAGTGCATCATATAAATTAGGAAAAATTTGCATGGCTTCTGATAAAATAGAAGAATACTCGGAGTTTCTTTTTGCTGCTCTGAAGGATCCTACAGTGAATTAACGAACTCCCCAAAGAATTAATAACATGATTCCAAATGGGGAATATGTACTTTTTGGGGGTAAATATTTTACCTTGTAAAATATAGATTCCAAAATATTGGTTTATTTTCAGATTGCTTAAGCTTTCTAGCTTGTTGCTATAGAGGAACTGACAAAGATAACTGACTGATTATGAGCTTAATTTGAGAGTTATAAATCTCTGATTTACATACCCTTCATGACATCCCACTCCCTGGGATGGGCTGGGAGGTGGGGTTAGTAGATGCAAACTATTGCATTTGGAGTGGATAAGCAATGAGATCCTGCTGTATAGCACAGGGAACTGTATCTAGTCACTTGTGATGGGACACGATGGAGGATAATGTGCGAAAAAGAATATATGTATACATGTATGACTGGATCACTTTGCTATACAGCAGAAATTGACAGAACATTGTAAATGAACTATAATAGAAAATTAAAAAATAAAAAGGCAATACATATATATATACACATCATGATAAACAGAACAATTCTATTTTCTTCTAGTATCAAAAGTTTTTTTTAGAAGTTGTCCATATTGTTTTAATGTCTCATATTATTTTGCCAATTTAAATACTTTTTTGTGTTTCCATTTTTACTTACAAGATATGTGTTCATCCTCTGAAATTAAACCAGTGTATAAAAATGTGAATATAAAAATCAGCACAGGGAGTTCCCATCATGGCTCAGTGGTTAACGAATCTGACCAGGACCATGAGGTTGTGGGTTCGATCCCTGGCCTTGCTCAGTGGGTTAAGGATCTGGCCTTGCTGTGAGCTGTGGTGTAATTCACAGATGCGGCTTGGATCCCGCGTTGCTGTGGCTCTGGCGTAGGCTGGCGGCTACAGCTCCGATTAGATTCCTAGCCTGGGAACCTCCATATGCTGCGGTTGCGGCCCTAGAAAAGGCAAAAAGACAAAAAAAAAAAAAAAAAAAAAAAAAAAAAAAAAAAAAAAAAATATATATATATATATATATATATATATATATAAATCAGCACGAGAACTAGTTGCGTAGTATTTTAGGGAAGTGAATATCTCTAGGGCATTTAAAATAGGGATTAATGTACTTTTTCACACCTGCTTGGTACAGATAGGGAGGTAAGTTTTTCTGGTCATTCAGTTCTACATGGCATAGATGCTGCTTGAGAAACTAATCAGCCTAATTCTGGCCCTTGTGGTGAGCTGGATTAGATGGGAAGAAAAGAAAGTTTTCTTTGGATGGGATGAATGAAAGAGAAAGAACATTTTCCTCTTGTGCACTGCAGTGCCCTCAGAAAGCTGGCTGTTTGCACTCAGCTGGGCTGGCACATCACTTCTGGGACCTGGATGGCCTTGCCCTGGGAATGTTCTGAATTCTCTGCATTGCCCTGAGGCTGGTGTGCTAAAATCACAGTGCGAGATGAATTAGAACACCAGGTAAGGAGTTCCTGTTGTGGTGCAGTGGAAACTAATCCTACTAGGAACCATGAGATTGCAGGTTTGATCCCTGGCCTTGCTCAGTGGGTTAAGGATCCAGTGTTGCCATGAGCTGTAGTGTAGGTCGCAGACTCGGCTCAGATCCCAAGTTGCTGTGCCTGTGGTGTAGGCTGGCAGCTGTAGCTCCGATTAGACCCCTAACCTGGGACCCTCCATATGCCACGGGTGTGGCTCTAAAAAAGAAAAAACAGAAAAAAAAAGAACACTGTGTGAGATGAACTCTCTAATTTTGTGTTCTTGGGAGCCCAGCTGAAGAAGTGACCAAGTAGTTCTCCAGAGATACAGATGCCTGGAAAAAGAGAGAATTTGTCCTGCAAGGCATGGAAACCTGGCTGCCTGTGCCTCCCAAAGTTCCTGAAAAAGAACCGGGTTTGGAAGCACCAAAAATTAAAAATAACCTTTCTAGTTAAAAAACCCATACCAAACTCTTCTGAATTTGAAGAACAGGTAGAAATCTTTAACCCTTTAATTCAAAATACCGTGAAATGGTATTTTGTTATAGCTCCATTTTTAGCTCTTTTATGGAGTTACAATCACAGATAGAAACAGAAGCTAGAATCATATGCTCATGTTACTCCCAAGAAAACAGGAGATGGAAAAGAGCCCAGATGCTTAGGATGGCGGGCCTATGAGTTCTTGCTTCCACTTTCGCTTGTGACTGGCTTTTTACCATCCGATTTAAATAGTATCTTGGAGCAGTAGAAAAGTACCCCAAGGAGTTCCCATCATGGCTCAGTGGAAACAAATCTGTCTAGCATCCATGAGGACACAGGTTTGATCCCTGGCCTCGATCAGTGGGTTAAGGATCCAGCGTTGCCATGAGCTGTGGTGTAGGTCGCAGATGCGGCTCTGATCTGGCGTTGCTATGGCTATGGCATAGGCCGGCAGCTGTAGCTCCGATTTGACCCCTAGCCTGGGAACCTCCATGTGTCGCGAGTGAAGCCCTGAAAAGACAAAATACAAAAAAAAAAAAAAAAGTGCCTCAAGAATTTGGGTTAAATACAATTCAGTTTCCATAGAGGATGGTAATTCAGTATTTCATAAGGTATTTTATGTAGCATTTATTTACAAAAAAGACATGCAGTGCTACTTAAGAGCCTTTATTTAGGCACATGAAACATTGTTATAAGATGCTATGTTCAGAACATAAACTATAGCCTAAACTTCTTGAATAACTAAAATATCCAAAATATCTTTAATGGCTCAGGATTTTTTAAACACGTGAGAGAGTGTGCAAATTGTCCACTGTATTAAAAATTATGAGACAGTGAAACAGAATTCTGGGATTCTGCTGTAGCAATAGATTGGTGACACATGTAACTAAATGAAACACTCCCAAGTCAGATATTAAGTGATTATAAAACTTTAAAAAAATCACTTGAAAAATAACTAACTCACTAAGTCAATATGGCTGTGTATACTGCTTAAGAAGTGACAGCCCAACCCAGACACAACGCTGCAGAATGCCCAGTGCTAAGGAAGAAAACTGCATTAAATATTAAGAATGCAACAATCACAGCCAGCTTATTATAGAAAATACATTATACCTTCAGATAGATAGCTTGAGTTTACCTCCTAGGCAGAGACTGGCTGTGGGGGGAGAGCTGAGTTGTGGAGCATTTTGGCTACAAGTATTTTGGATTATTCAATTTTCTCTTGCTTAGAAAACAAGTACAGCCCACTGAAGACTGTACTTCTAACCTTGAGGTAGCCTGACAACAGTGACATCTAGTGGCCATATTGATTCCTCTCCTTCTCCCCCCCCCCTCTCTCTCTTGCGCGCGCACGCGCGCGCTCTCACTATCTCTCTCCCCCTCCCTCCCTCCTTCCCTGCTCCCCCCCCTCCAAAGAGTATTATCAAAGTTGTGATTAAAGTTGAATCTCTCTATTCATATCCACACTTAAATGGTCTTTCTAGGTCTCTAAGGTGCTTCAGATATACGTGTTGATGGATTAAGACTGAAATGTTTAGCTCTATTTCTTTGACTTGTGTAAAAGTCACCGAGTAGTATAGCAAAAGGAGAATAATTGGGCTCAGGTATTTAAAAGGACAAGTTTGACAGCCCAAAGCGCTTGGTGATGGTTAGAATGCTCACAGCTGCTCCGTTTGCTTCAGCACTGCCCCTGCCCCTTCGTCCTGTCCACACAGAAGGCTACCACCAGACTAATCGTGTTAAATAGTGACTCTCACCAGTCCTGAAGGATTAGACTGCTAGTATTTCATGCTTCTTTATCTTGTCTTATTTGCTGGAGATAAAGCCTTGCAAAAGCAATGGTGGATGTCATATATATTTTTGTATTTTCCTTGTTTTTTTTTTTTTTTTGAGGGGAGGCGTGTACCAAGTTACTTTATTTGAAATAAAATGAATAAAATGAAAGAACTTAAGTAGTTGTTTCAGTACAATCTTAGTTTATTAATGGAGTAAAATAAGGAAAACCTATCCTCTTCCACATCATTCCTTAAACTTTCCTTATGTTTCAGTGGAAAAATTGTCTTCTTTTGTCCGAGTGACTGAGAGACTATGGTTTTTTGATAACTGCTAGTATAATGTTAAGCTATTATGCAAATCGGTAAAATAAGCCCTAGATCAACTTGAGCTTTGTGAAAGTTTATTCCCAGGAGATTCTTGAGGAAACAAACATGAAATAAATTCTTTTGCAAACATTTGATCCTATACAACAGAACAGAATAACATAGAATAGTGTGGAAACATTTCTCAATATTTGAAAAGCTCTGTTTATTTTCCTTTGGGAAGATCATCCACTCAAAAAAAAATGTTACCCCGCATCTCCAACTCGAGTTCTGTTCACTATTTCTTGACATCTCATTGCTTTTCAAATACTGTGGTTTGGTGTTGTGGGGAATATTGAAAGAATCCTTGAGTGTCAAATTAAAATTCTTAACTTCTATTATTTTTTAAATAAAAGGAACTTCCATGCGAGAATTTGGATAAATAATATTTAAGGATCTATTACACCTACACTAGGTACTGGCCAGCTTAACACCATATTGGTTAAGCTTCAGCTGAAGGACTGAATTCTCTCCGGGCACCATATTTTAAAAGACAGACAAATTGGAGAGAGTTCAGAGGGGAAGAGCAAAAATGATCAAAGGTTTGGAAAATCAGCCCTGTGAGAAAGGTGAAGAGAATCAGGCCGGTTCTGCCTGGAGAAGAGAGGCCTGAAAAGGGCCATAATAACTTTCCAAAATACATAAAAGGATGTTTTCAGGAGGAAAGGGACCAATTATCCTCATTAGTCAACAAGGACAGGACCAGGAGTAATGGGACTTAAGCTACAGCAAAGGAAGAAAAAAAGATTAAATATTATGAAAACCTTCATTTCAAGGCTAGGCCTAATGCTTTTTCTGAGTTAGGGATAAAGACATTAGTCCTGCTGTGATGGTGGGGGAATATTAGAAAATTACCATAGAAAACCCTGACAACTCAATAATTCTAAGGGAAAAAAATACGTGGGGAATTTTGGTGTTCCTTTTAAAATTTAAATAATGTCTATCACACCAGCCCAATGAGGGGATTATTTTCACCCCAAATCCTAAAAACACATATAGATACACACAGAAATGGCACCAATCATAGACACAGATCACAGTAAAAAAAGACAATTAATTACCTATTCCTATACCTTCTTGGCTCATTCTTTCCCAGAATTAACACATAAAAATAGGTATATCTTAAAATAATGTAGTGTCAGTGCCCTTTTTTCCTGGGTTAAATCTAACAATAATATTAAGTGATGGTAGGACCACTAGACCTTTAAGTACAGATAAGTCAAGTATGAATTGAATGATAATAGATTGAAAGAAAATTTAATCGATCTGAAAATAATCAAAATTTGTGTGTGACTTGTTTTTATTACTTGCTGATTTAGTCACTGTTTTCTTTTTTCTTTTTTGTCTTTCTAGGGCCACACCTGCGGCATTTGGAAGTTCCCAGGCTAGGGGTCTAATCCGAGCTGTAGCTGCCGGCCTATGCTACAGCAACGCCAGATGTTTAACCCACTGAGCAAGGCCAGGGATCAAACTTGAGTCCTCGTGGATACTAGTCAGGTTTGTTACTGCTGAGCCATGATGGGAACTCCCTGAACCATTATTTTAATAATAACATTTGGAGACTGAAAAAACAATTCTGAACTAAAATGGGGGAAGAAACGTGTCTTGAATGTATTCATATGTATTTTTACAGAATGAGATCTTACTATATACGTTGTTCTGAAACTTTATTCCTTGGAAAAATGACCATATTTTCATTCTTTGGGAATAAACTTGATTTTCAGACACAAAAATATAGCTATTTGGCACTAGATATTTTAAATTTAACTTTCTCTTTTATTTATTTTTTATTTCTTAGGGCTGCACCTGCAGCATATGGAGGTTCCCAGGCTAGGGGTCAGATTAGAGCTACAGATGCCAACCTACATCACAGCCACAGCAACCTGGGATCTGACTTGTATCTGTGACCTAAATTACAGCTCACGGCAATGCCAGTTAACCCAATGGAATCGTTAACCCACTGAGCAAGGCCAGGGTTTGAATCCTTATCCTCATGGATACATGGGCAGTAGGATAGCTCCAGGAGAGAGGGACCAGGAATCAGGGCACAGTGCTTAAGGTTACTGCCATCACAGTGAATAAGCTTGAATTTATTTTGTCTTTGTTACTTGCTCAAGATTCTGATTCCAGGAAGAGAGCTTCAGATCGGCCTAGTCCAGATCACGTGCTCATTTCCCCATTTCAGTCCTCTCAAGGGCAAAGCCAATGGGTGAGGCTTAGTCTCCCAAAGAACAGTTAGTAGATGCTGAGCAGGCAAAAACAACAGATGTGTGCTTCTCAAAAGCATTTTCTCTTGCAAAAATATAAAGTGCCACATAAGTAGCATTTCCGTTGAACCAAGCACAGTGATTCTTGAGCTTGAAATTTTAAAAGATTCATGACCATGAAACTGTGATCTTCATGGCTTTAAAAAAAAATCCATTAGTACTTACTTCTAGATTCTAATTAATATGTCCAGAATGCAAACATCCAGACACAAAGATACTTATGTATGGAGCATTTTTCTGATATAAATACAAGTCATGTGCCTACCTTGAAGACCCAAGAAAAGTAAATGGTTTTCCAGAGTCACATGCTAAAGTCTTTTCAAAGATAAATCACAATGTTAGTCAAATTACATGGGGTTGGGAGGCAGAACCATAATCTTCTCAGGACTTAGAGTCAGCCCTTAGCAAGAAAGAAGGCAGAAATGAGAGTAGGGAGAGTATTGAAGCCGTCTTGATGTGAGACCAAGTCATTTTAAATTAGGGCAATGATGATGGAAATGAAGACAAATACATAGATTCAAGAGATATTTTGGAAGTGGGATTTATAGGATTCTACCTTGTAAATAATTTTAGAAATAAGAATCTGAAATGACGGTAATAACACTATGAAGTATTTGCTTTTAAAATTTTCTTACCCGGCACTGTAAAATGTCCCTCTGAGTACGAGTAACATTATTGTTATTATTCCAACTCTGCAAATATGAAAAGAAGACCTGCATATGTTTAGTGCTTTATCTGGGATGGTAAAGGAATCCTGTCACCTTGTTGGTTCTCAGCTTGTTTTATATCGTGTTATAGCACCTATGGCATCTCATTTTTCTGCATTTTCCTTAACTGTAGGTTTTCAAGGCACTTTCAGGTACCTGCTATCTTCAAAATCAAGACGTGTTCACCCATCTGTCTAAATGCCCCCATTTTTTGTTGTTGTTCATTTTGGAATGGATGACAACTGTATGTACGTTTTGAATGAGGAAACGGACAGCATATCACAGAAATCAGGACCTTTTCAAAAACCCGCTTGGAAATTCTACTCTTTTTATGTCTATTTTGTCATACTTTGTTCATTCTGACAGTTATGATGATGACAATTTTCATGAAAAATGTTTGTTAGGGAAGAAACAAATCATGATTTCTTTTTACCACATCTACTCTGTAGAGACTGTACAACTGCAAAAAGACAGATGGCAAAAACCATGTCTGCTCCACTGAAAACATGAGGTTTCTTAGCATTTGTTTAATTAAATACGGCTGCTTCCACAGCTTCTGAGCCGATGTTTTAAAGAAATAAGCTTCTTTAAAGAAAAACTTATTCATTTCATTTTATTTGCACAGTTGATGCCAAGTTTTCCAACCAGCTCTCTTTCCAGAGCTGTAATAATATCCAGGAGAACACAGAGAAATATGTGAAAAATGGGTTGATTACGGAGTGTTTAGAGTAGGGATTTGGGTTCAGCTCTGGGTGCTCACAAGTTCACATTTAGCACTTGCTGCTGGCATTTACAGTTCGCCGTACTTCTAGCTGTTGGAATGTGCACTCAGAAAAATCCAGTTGCGAAGGTTGTGATACTTGTTGGAGGGGATTTGTGGACTGGATGAGAGGAAACAGGATTTGGGTTTCTGGCTCTGTTAGTGTGTGACTTCGGACAAGTTACTTAGCTTCTTTGTGTACCCCTCTCCCACTCACATCCCCCCAGGCCCCCCAGCAATGGAAGGGGCAGTGAAAAATAGAGGGAAAGAATATAATATTAACATACATTTCAGGACCAGCATAAGTAAATTGAATTAATGCTTTATAATACCTTGTCTCTTTGTGATCAAAACACAAGTGGAAAGAGTGTGAATAAGAAAACAAAGTAACTGGAGTTCCCATTGTGGCGCAGGAAGCGAATCTGTCTAGCATCCATGAGGATGCAGTTTTGATTCCTGGCCTCACTCAGGGGGTTAAGGATCTGGCGTTGCCGTGAGCTGTGGTGTAGGTCGCAGATGTGCCTCGGAGATGGCGTTGCCGTGGCTGTGGTGTAGGCTAACGGCTACAGCTCCAGTGGGACCCCTTGCCTGGGAACCTCCACGTGCCCTAGGTGCAGCCCTGAAAAAAAAAAAAAAGAAGAAGAAATGTTATGTAACACGGTCCTTTTGTTTTCACTTTCAGAGAACTCTTTATTATATACGACCCTGCATTGTTGAACTTCAGAATTTCAGAATTCATTACAACCCCTTCTCAGTGGTTTATATCTATCTGAACCCCATAAGCTGAAAGTGTATCTCTATTTAAGAGATACTTCTCCATTATTTTTTTTTTTACAAAGGTTTTTATTGTTCTTTCTCACGCCAGACAAATTTCACTCAGAGGAAAAGATAATAATGACTGATGTCTCAAAGGAACTTTGTGTGGGTGTGCATTAAGGATACAGCTTGATGTATTCATAAAATACTGTGCACAATAGATCTAGTCCAGTGCTTGCTTTTAGCAGATGCCTAGTTCTAAAAGGGCACAATAGTTTTTGTCTGTGGGCAGTGAAATACTTAGTAATTGATCTCCTGCAAGTATATTCTGTCTTTTATAAACGATGACTGCGATTATTTGTTCCTCAGTTCCCTTTAGCCTGGGAGTATTTGCCCCAGTTGAAGGGATGAAAATACACTGACCGCATACACCGTGGTGTCTAAAGTTAGGGACTGTGTAGCTCGGCTGAGGGACTTGGACTGGGCAATGATGTTTGTGGCGCCCAGCTCAACTGCGTTGACTCCATCCCCTATCGGTATGGTTAGCACATGGCCTAGGCCTCGTAGGCGGCGGTACCCCTCTATCCCTTACCTGTGGTGACTGATTCAGTAGTGTGTTTGTGTTAGCCTGTCCAGGCCAATGATAGTCACTTTGGGAAAGAGAGGCTTTTTTTCTTTTGCTGGCACGGCCATAGTAGTAGGATGTAAGCCTAAAGCTAAAACTGCCAGCTTTGCCATCACAGCCTGTTCATTTTTGTAAAAGGACATACATTTGTCGTGTAGACATTTCCGTATTTTTTTTTTTCATAACCATGACTTTGTTTAAATTTTTTATTTTGCTGACTGCTGGCAGCATATTGAGTTCCTGGACCAGGGATCAGTTCCCAGCCGCAGTTGCAACTTAAACTGCAGTGGCAGCAATGCTGGATCCTTCAACCCACTGTGGCTGGCAGGGGGTTGAACCCGCATCCTGGCACTGCAGAGACGCTGCTGATCCCCTTGTGCCACAGCAGAAACTCCATGTCTTATTTAATTATTTTGTAACTGAAAATTTCTACTGCTTAATCTGCCTAATCTATTTAGCTTCCTTCTCCAGCTCCCTCCCCTCTGGCAACTACCTGTTTGTCCTTTCGATCTGTGACTGTTTCTGTTTAGTTATGTGTGTTCTTTATTTTTTTTTCTTTTGGATTCTACATCAAAGTGAAATTGTACAGTATTTGTCTTTCTCTGTCTGACGTATTTTACTTAGCATAATACCCTCTGGGTCCATCTGTGTTGTCACAAATGGCAGATGCCATTCTTTTTTATAGTTGAGTAATATTCTCTGTGTGTGTGTGTGCGTGTGTGTGTGTGTGTGTGTGTGTAAAATCTTCTTTATCCATTCATCTGTTAATGGGCACTTAGGTTGCTTCCATATCTTAGCTGTTGTAAATAATGCTGCAGTGAACATGGGGACACATATCTTTTTGAATTAGTGTTTTCATTTCTTTGGATAAATGTGTGGAATTGCTGAATCATATGGCAGTGCTATTTTTAGCTTTTTGAGGAATCTCCATGCTGTTTTCATAGTGGCTGTCAGTAATTTTTTTTTCTTTTTAGGGTCACACCCACTGCATAAGGAGGTTCCCATGCGAGGGGTCGAATCAGAGATGCAGCTGGCAGCAACACCAGATCCGAGCCATGTCTGCAACTTGCACCACAGCTCACGGCAATGCCAGATCCTTAACCCACTGAGTGAGGCCAGGGATCAAACCTACAACCTCATGGTTCCTAGTCAGATTCATTTCCTCTGTGCTACAATGTGAACTCCGTGTAATATGTTTTGGAAAATAATTTGAAAATACTTATACATATTCTTTGTCAATGTCATATTCTTTGTCCCAATAGCTGGGAATCTATTCTAAAGCAATGACTCTAAATACAGAAGAGTTTTGAGCATAAAGCCAGGAACAAGTAATGTCCAAAGAGAAGAAAATATTAAGTAAATTATAGCAGATCCATATGACATGTTAAGGTCAAGTGAAAAAAGCAAAATAAAAAACTGTGAGCTCACAGTCCCTAAATGTCATTTATATTATAATTGTAATTGATTTGTTATAATAGTATTTGTCTCTATGAGGTTTTCCCTTAACATACATATTAAACAATTACTGTTGTACACTTTTTTTTTTTGCCTTTTGTCATTTTAGGGCCGCACCCGCGGCATGTGGAGGTTCCCAGGCTAGGGGTCCAACCGGAGCTGTAGCCGCTGGTCCACGCTGTAGCCACAGCCACGCAGGATCTGAGCTGGGTCTGCAACGTACACCACAGCTCACAGCAACGCCGGATCGTTAACCCACTGAGCAAGGCCAGGGATCAAACCCGCAACCTCATGGTTCCTAGTCGGATTCGTTAACCGCTGCACCACGATGGGAAGTCCTGTTGTACGCTTTTAATGTCTTTCCCCCCATGTTCCATGTGCAAGTATGCTGTCTTGGCAAGCAGGACCTATCAGAGTGTATGTATTAGGCGAAAGTCCTCTGGCCCCACCTCACCCACGTGGAGTATATTGTGCATTCAGTGCTGTTTATTCTACCAGGGTCTCTTTTCTTGCCATTTAGTTTGTACTTAGTGAATAGTTTTGCCTCAAAGTGGTTGACAAAATGTGTGCAAGTAATCGTGGAGCAACTATTCCCAAGCATCAGATATTAAGACTCAAGTTTTCTGGAAGCTTGAGGAGTTCTTCAGGGAAATGGCAGAGGAAATGATAAATAAATAAATATAAAATAAAATAAAATAATAAAGAGGATCAGGAGATTAGGGGTTGGTGGAAATCTTTCAACCTTTCGAAAGCGTATAAACATCACCACAAGTCAGTAAACTTTTTTAGGACAGGATTCCTCTCTCAGTGGGCAAACAACTCTTTCTGGCTAGTTGTAATATATAGTAAAAACAAAACATCCTCTACACAATATGTACATAAGACTCTGTGCAGTAAGAACTCTTTCTGCTTACATAAATTGCAAAGTAAAATTAAAATGTGGAGCCCTTGTTTAAAAAAGCTGGGAACAAGTGCTCCTAAAGGTATGTAAAAAGCTTTTCCCTTTTTGCCATCCTCTCTCTCTTGACTGTGCCGTGGTGTTTTTTAATTTGCTTTTTAATGTCATTCTAACTAAAGCAAAAATCAGATATTAAATGTTCCATATGAGTATTCCCATTTATCTTTATATCGTGTAAGGCCAATTTTAGATGCAAATATCAGAGCACAGTGTGAAAAGGAAGGGGAAATATTTCCTGGCTCCCAGGACCAGGAGGGACAAATAGCAGCAGTATCAGGCAGGGTGGAAGGAGGAAGAGAGTACCCTGAGACAGGAGCTGGGCTTACGTACTTATTACTCCGTGCAGTCCTTCGCAGCTGCCCAAGGCCCTGCATGCCTGGGCAGGACAGTTACCAGCTTCTGCTCCTGGCAGTCACTGAACCCGGGCCAGGTGCCCCGGTTGGGGCCAGGGTCTAGGGAAGGCGAGGCCACCACGGGGATCCACAGCAGATGGATGAGCCCCTCAGGGATCTTTAAACCTCAGGGCCAAAATGTGCCCCGGATCTGGATGGGGGGTTGGGAAGAGACTCGCCAGCGCCCAGACTCAGCGTCTGACCTGCTGCCAGGCAGATGCGGCTGTCGGCCCAGGGAGAGCCTTGGCCCCCGCTCAGCTCATCCCTTTCCTCCCCATGCTGCACCCAGGCCTCTGCCAGCCGCGAAGGGGGCGAGGGCGGCAGTGGTCCTGGGCTTGAAGGGGGAGTGTGTGGAGTGTTGGGGGTGTGGGGAGAAGAGAACCACTCATGGGCAGGCCTGGAGGGAGGTGAGATCACGCAGGAGCTGAGGCTCTAAGATCTTGGCACCCCCTCCATTGTCCCATTGGACTTCACTCACAAAATCCCAAAACAAAGGTAACATTATTAAGAATTTGAAGATAGCAGCCACAGAGCGTTAAACCCCAACTGTGGGGCCCTTGGAGCACCTGGTGCAGTGACCACACTGGTTTCACGGCCCTGTCTTTTATCCGAGGCACCTGGCTGGTTGGTCCGCAGCCTTCCAGTTTCTGGGTATGTAATTCCCAAAACTAGAAGGCTACATTTCCGTCTCTCCATGTGCCTATGGAATTTCTCTCCATGTGCCTATGGAATTTACATAATCTGATTTAATACTTATTTAAGACATTGCCCAAATAGAACCAACTGGATACCAGTTAGATCCTTAGTGTGGACAAGACCAAAGTGAACATTACCTATTTATTTATTTTTAATTAAAAAAAATTTTTATTTATATTTTACTTATTTTGCTTTTTGGGGCTGCACCCATGGCATATGGAGGTTCCCAGGCTAGGGGTCAAATCAGAGCTACAGCTGCCAGTCTACACCACAACCACACAGCATCCAGGCTGTGTCTGTGACCTACACCACAGCTCAGGGCGATGCCAGATCCTTAACCCACCGAGAGAGGCCAGGGATTGAACCCACAACCTCATGGTTCCTAGTTGGATTCGTTAACCACTGTGCCATGGTGGGAACTCCTACCTATTTATTTTCTTATATGAAAGTCTGTCTCTCCAGCTGGCTTGTTAATGCCTTGGAGGACAGAGAGTTTGTTTTTTACTTCTTTAATCCCCTTGCCTCTCATCATCACCTCGTTGCCTAACATGTGGCTTGAGTTTTCGGTGTATGACGGTGGTAAAATGGTGTGTTAAGTTTGCTCTCTCCTAATGAGGTAGTTACCTTTAGAACAATAAACACATGCCTGGTCTTAGATAAATATTTATAATTCATTAAGAAAGGATATTGAGTCATATGATTTTAAAGCTGGAAGGAAGATGAGAGATCACAGGTGGGTTTGCACTACCGCTCTAAAGTCAGGTCCAGGACTATGAATCCCCACCTCCAAATTCCAGGTCAAATGCTCTTTATGTGATACTCCTTCTGCCACAAGTTAAATTAGCAACCTACTCTGACTGTTCATAAGCTCAAAACTAGTTGTACTAGACACAATGGGGAGATAACTTATGTTATATATGAAAAATAACAAATTGTGAGTTATACTAGAATATGATTCATTACCAACTTGAGAAGGATATTGAGAAAAAAGAGTGTCTTATTCCCATAATACAAATAATACTGCTATTTGTGTTTTCCCATTAAATCTCTGTTGCCTTGGAGTTCCTGTCGTGGCTCAGTGGTTAACGAATCCGACTAGGAACCATGAGGTTGCAGGTTCGATCCCTGGCCTTGCTCAGTGGGTTAAGGATCCGGCGTTGCCGTGAGCTGTGGTGTAGATTGCAGACGCGGCTCGGATCCCGCGTTGCTGTGGCTGTGGCTGTGGTTCTCCTAGCCTGGGAACCTCCATATGCTGCGGGTGCGGCCCTAGATAAGGCAAAAAGGCAAAAAGACAAAAAAAAAATCTCTATTGCCTCCATGAAGTGTATTTACTGTGGTATAAATTCCAGACCAGCTTCCCCTATTATTCTCCAGCTGGATGACAGCCTTCCTTCACCTTCCGTAATGCTAATATTAACAATAATTTCCCACTCCTCAAAAGGTGTCTCAGTTGATTTCCCCTAATTATTCAGTGCATTTAACGCAACACATTTTTTGCTGAAAATTTATGCTGTGTTAGATACTGCAGAGGATATAAAAATAATTAAATAAGAAAACAAACCCATCAAAACAACCCATTTTCAAGGAGCCCAGGAAAAAGGAAAGGGAATACCAGGTTTATTTGCTATTTGTTTAATCCAGGTCACTGCTACCTCTTACTATGACAAATCAAAAGTTAAGGCGTAATAGAAAAAACAAAAAGCAGATGGGAAAGCTGGAGACAGAGAATGTAGTTCTTCCTCAGCTTTTAATTAGCTGTGTGACTTTGGGCAGGTCAGTTAATCACAATAGATCTCCATTTTTTTTTTCTTTCATCTCTAAAATGAGAGGTTTAGATACCAAGTAATTTCAAAGCTCCCTTCGAACTCTAAAGTCTCAGTTTATGATTACAACATATTTATGTGAACTAAGCAATCATCTAATTTATTTCAGACCATGCCAGAATTAACTTATAATTAACTGATGTTACTCTCACTTTAATTCAGAGCACTGAATAAAAGTGAAATTACAAATTGAAATGGAAATGAAACAAAGCTTTCAGTGTTAGTGCTGTTGGGAAGAAAGTCAGTAGTTAAGGTTCAAATGACTACTATAGATTCTTTTTGTTTAGATGCTGCTGAATCCATAGTTGCTGAGTGGGAAATCCCTACTGCCTGATGTCTTTTTATTGTGACTTAAGGTACAATGCGTGTGCATGAGTGTGAGCGTGCACACGTGCGTGCACGCACACACATACACACACACTATTTAAGGACAGAGGGAGGTAAAAGAAGGTATTTTGACCCAGGGCGCACAATTCACCTATTCTTTGCACCAAATGAAGGTTTCCTCTTTCAGCTGTGGTTAGTCGATTTCTGTGTGGAGCACTGGGCAGACTCGTGCTGATGCATATAGAGCTTTGCCGCAGATCATGTCCTCACAGCTAAAAACTGTACATTGGTGGTCCTGACCCCTAGGAGCCCGGTTTGACAGGGTGCAGTATAGAAAAACTCACATTCTTCTTGGTGTCCACAAAATTAATGTTTTTTAAAAACATTTCAGCATATCTTTGCTTTCCTTTGATTCTTCTGAGGTTTAAGAGTGGTCATTGGCAGAATTACACAAATAGAGCGTTCATAGCTCAGCAGTCCTTGGATCCACATTTAGGGTTCTACGTGGGTGGCACAGGAATAAATGCCAGTAAGAAGCCAGGACAGATCTGTTAACAGAAATTGAATGACTCAGGATACAGTTCTGAAAGCTTCCATTAAAAAGCCTAAAACACTTAAAAATTATAATAGTAGGAAAAGGCTGATTTAATAATTGCTTTGACTCTTATTAATCTTTTTGAAAACATATATCTTTTAATCTGTCCAACAATTAGTATTTCTAATACTTTTAAAAGTGAGAGGCAAAATAGCCTTTAGAACTGGGCCTTGCCTCACATTCGATTTTTAAAATTTAAAGCTAGAAACAAAATTTCTTTGTGCTCCAACCCTGGCAAAATGGGGTTGTGGGAGCAGATTGAAGGATGAGAAAAATAGCAGGCAAAAACATAGACTATGAAGTACAGTTTACTCTTCTAATTTTATATATTTCTATGGGATGTTAACAGTTATCTTGATGCATTCAAAATCAATTTCACTGAATTCAACGTTTAAGTATTTAATTAAATTTCTAGAATCCTAATTAGTGTAATATCAATGATCTGTTGCCCATCTTTTTTCTTTTCCCCAAAATATTGAGTTTGGCTGATTTTACTGTTAATAAATAGCTTGCTCAGGAGTTTCACTCAAAAATTACAATGATCGAACAATTCATTTTGCATATATGTAGAAGTATAGCCATATATTTTTTCAGAAAATAGTCTCAATTTTAGTCCTAAGGGTAGGAGTTATTTCTGGTTCTGCTTCTGTCTGGATATAGGCAGGATCAATATTGGAATATACAGTAAACATAATTAATTTTCCATATTTTCCTTTAAGCATTGAACATTAGAAGTAGCCCGGGTTGAGAACTGTCCTGCAGCAGATGCCTACCTGGTTGTCTGGCCACCCATGCTGAGATGCCACAGAGCCTCATTTTGACTCTTTCCCTTCAGCAGTCACCATACTGTGCCGGGATCACTCTTAAATGATGACCTCAGACAAGGCTTTCCTGGGGCACAGAAATGTGTTCTTCCCTGCCTTATTGCCAGGTCCATTATTCTCAGGGAAAAGCTGTTTCCAGAGGGATGGTAAGAGACTTGTTGGCTGCCCACGGAGGAATTTTGAAAAGGGCTGTGGTGCAGGAAGAAATGATCCCAACCACATATGTTCCCTGAGATCTCACAGAGAGCAAAGCCCAGAAAGAGAGGCCCTTTAGAGAGAAGACTTCTCCTGTTTCTCCCACTGCAAAGCGACGGGCCTCCCGCTGTGCAGTTAAACAGAACAGAGGTTTAGGAAGGGAGCAGCTTTTCCCCTCTACAAGGCATGGAAGGGCTGGGGCCTTTCCTCTGGAACTTAAATCAGAACGTAACTAATGTCCAGCTGGAGTCCACTGGCCTTCCTGCATCTGTGAGTCGCACTAGAGGAAGCCTACTCATTGTGTTCCTGCAGCTGCAGCTTCTTAATAGATTTTGATGGTGTGGTGTAGGCGTGAGGACATCAACCACAAGTGGCATTTACTGAACAGTTGCCTTGGGAGAATTGTTCCTACTGTGTCCTGCTGGCCCTCACAGCTTTCCTAAAAACCCATAGGCTCTGTGTAGATGTGGAATCCAAAGAACCAGGTGAATCGTTTAAAGTCATCCTTTATAAGCAAGTTGGAGCCGAGGGTAAAGACTAAGATGCCGAACTCCAAACCGTGTAGTCTGTATGCTAAAACTCGCAGGCAGCAAGCCCTCTGGTCAGAAAAACTCCTTTTCCCTCATGGCCCCAGCAAAACTGGGTAGTGGGTTCTGTACTTTTCGGCGACTGCTCTAGTTATCTCTGTTGTGTGATAAACTTGGCGGACTAAAATAATAACATGTTTGATAATATTTATGGGTTTTATGGGATAGCAGTTCAAGGAGGGCTCAGCTGCGTAGATCCGGCTCAGAATGTTTCATCTAATTTCAGTCAGACAGCGGTCGGAGCTGGCATAGTGGTGGGTTAGAACACCTGGAGGCTGGCCAGTCACCTTTCTCTTCATACACTCGGGAGGCCTTTTCCTGTGGGCTCTCTGTGTTGGTTTAGTTTGGGCTTCCTCATGGCATGGGGGCCACAAGTAGGCCTTCTTAAAATGGCATCTCAGGGCTTTAGCACAGTGTGTCAGCAAACTGAGTGGGAGATTGTACTCTGGCTGGAATTTAGTCACATGCCTCTCCCTAGGTACAGGGAGGACTAGGCAATATGATGTCAGCTTGGCAACCATGTGTTCAGTTAAAACGTGAGATTTCTGTTTCTAAAAGGGAGAAGGGAGGACAGTATCGGCAATAAATAGTCTCTGTACAAAATTGTCCTGGAGTGAACAGAGTCCACATAGAGATTCTGGTAGAAGGTATGATGACTCCAAAGACGTTGTGCCCTCTTCACTCTCATCTGAGCCAGTGCCACCATCTCATTTGCATGTATTTGGAGAACACCCAGACTGGTCGAGGATCTAAAAGGAACTGCCAGATAGCTGATCACCTCCAGGTTTACAAGGGACATTTTTACTCTGTGGCCTTTCAGTGGGACCACTTTGTCACTGATGATAATGAATAAAAAAATCAAGAGACATTTAGCTGTTGAGCACCAAAAACGTACAGAGCATTGCCTTGAGAACCTGTGAGATCAAAGGAGCTTGAGATGATACTGGTCCCCAAAGAATACAGAGTCTACTTGGATAGACTTAATCTGGAGACGTTAAAGAACCATGAGGTTATAAAACAGTGATTTAATATTTCCTTGGTTACTTATCATGTGCTTTATAACACAGAAGGACCCTCTGGCCCATTGAAGGGCCATCTAGGCTCTCTTCTAGATGGGCTGGCTCATGCAGGCAAAAGAAGCAAAGCCAAATCTATAGCACTGAGTGGTAAGGAGCTGGGGAGAGAAGATGCTGTAAGAGTGTGTGGACTGGGGACTGACAGCCCCACCCAGTCTCAGCCACGCATACCCTTACTCCCTCTCATGGCCTCGTGAGTTCTATAGAAGGAATCCAAGGACAGAGGGCGTTGTGGAGGTCCAAGTTCTCTTAAGGGGTTTCCTGAAAAACTGAATGTCACCTATCATTGGACAATGGATAAAACAGAAAAAAGAAAGGAGGGCTTTTGAGATTTAAGTTGAGAGACATGCTCTAGGACTAGCTGTTTATGTCAGTTGACCCTCGTGAAAAGTTGTACAGAAACAGGGTGTAAGGAACAAGGGCTAGGATCAGTGTATGAAGGATCATGAAGGCCCAGTAAAGAAATCTCTTTAACATGCTGTCTGTTGTGGAAAGCAACAGGGTGGGCTTGGCAACAGATGTTTTTAAATAACACACTACACCTAGACAGCGAAGGCATACTACTTAGCTACATTAGAATTTAAATGTTAGCTGGAAGTTGTTAATCACAGTGGTTTCTTCTGGAACCTGGGGCATACACAAAAGTTCCATTTTGGAGATCTATATTTAACTAGCTAAGCATCTTTTCCAGACTTTGGTCTTTGAGGGTTTAATCAGTTTTTGTTTATTCTGTTTGATGAGCCTGGTCTCACAGAGCTTTCTTTGGGGCTTCCTAAGTATGAGTGTCTTAGGAGAGGAGCAGGGGCTCATGGATGACTCCCCAAGTCTGCCCCTGCCTCCCAGGAGTGTGGGGGCTGCTGTACTGTTACTGGTTCTTGGCACAAAGCCACAAAAAAGGGCCATGAGGCCAGTACATTTGTTTTCACTGCTGAAGGCAGTTGGACTAGTAACATCGAATGACATTACTTTTACTGAAGATAAAAATAAAGTGATAGGAGTTCCTGTCGTGGCACAGTGGAAACAAATCTGACTAGGAACCATGAGGCTTCAGGTTCGATCCCTGGCCATGATCAATGGGTTAAGGATCCGGCGTTGCCGTGAGCTGTGGTGTAGGTCGTAGACGCGGCTCAGATCTAATGTTGCTGTGGCTGTGGTGTAGGCCAGCAGCTGTAGCTTCGATTAGATCTGTAGCCTAGGAACCTCCATGTGCCCTGGGTGTGGTCCTAAAAAAAAAAAAGCCAAAAAGCCAAAAAAAAGTGATTAAAAAAAACTTGCTTAGAGTAATTCTACTCGCAGAAACATCAAAGGAGGAGTATTAAAAAGAAACTTAGTGGAGGATCAAGTGTTACTTGGTGCTCACATTTCTAGTGCCCTTCCATAGATAAATGAAGAGCAATTGGCTAGATATTTGATAAAAATATGTCCTGTATGTATATTAGTGCATTCTAATGTCAATCACAGTGCACTGGGACAGAAGAGATTCTTAACAGATTGCGTTGAATAACTGAATCAAATCTATAACAGTTGTCGAACAATATCAAAAGAAAAATCAGTTAATTATGCTTCTGCTTGTCTTTTTTCTGGCTTGCTTTTGTTTTAAATGACCCCTAAACTTAGAGGGCAGGGAGGGGAGAAGAAACACATAAAAAATGAAAAGAATCAGGAGTTCCTATCGTGGCTCTCAGCCGAAACGAATCTGACTAGTATCCATGAGGACACAGGTTTGATCCCTGGCCTTGCTCAGTGGGTTAAGGATCCAGCGTTGCCGTGTGCTGTGGTGTAGTTTGCAGACAAGGCTCGAATCACACGTTTCTGTGGCTGTGGTGTAGGCTGGCAGCTGTAGCTCCAATTCAGTCCTTAGCCTGGGAACCTCCATATACTGTGGGTGCAGCCCTAAAAAATGAAAAGAATCACCTCCAATTTCACTATCCAAAGGTAATCACTTTTAACATGTAGGTGTATTTCTTCCAGTCTTTTTTCTATATACATCTTTGTCCATATATGAATTTTAACTTATTTAAACCAAGTGTATAACCTGAAGAACAAAGGCATAAAGAATACTACATGGATTTATTAAAACCTTCTTCTCTGTTGTAGTCTTAAGACATAAAAAATATATGCAAATATACACCTATATTTTGTGAGTCACCATGAGCTTAATCACACATTTGGATTAAAGCTGAACCAAAACAAAATCCAAAATAAAAAGGCAGGCAAAAAAACGCACAACTTTTTGAGGCCATTCAGCTTTCTAATTAAGCAGCCATTCAGCAGCAGGTGGCCAGACCTTGTCTTTCCTAAGGCTTTAACAAAAGAAGTTAGAGGCCTGTGTTGATTGCTCCCTTGTTGGTTATTTTGCTAAGACATGATTACAGACTCTAATCGGCTTTTGGAGCCTCTAGTGAAGATAGCACTGGGGCCAGCAAAATATTTTAATACACTGGCACTATAAAACTGGACATTACTCTTGTTTTCCATAAGCCTCGGAAGGCTGTCCACATACTTGAAGTTAAGGGTTTTGGGTATCCCTGTCCCTATCAATATGCTAGGAAAATAATGGGCCTTTCTTAGGAATGATGTAAGGGGGTTTCCATGAAGGGCATTTATTGCGCAGTTGCAATGTTTTGCCCTCCTTTTCTCCTGCTTTCCTATCTAGCTGCACAGGAGGTAGGATTAGGTGACTGGGAAGGGTATGAAGTGGCTGGTATGTGCTCTTCCAGCCGTTCACCACAAACCCTGCTGCCTAAGCTGAAGCAGCCACACAGAGAGCTAAGGAAACTTTAAAAACTTAATTAAGGGAAAAAAAGCAAACAAAATAATGCTATGGTGGATTTACTTAGTGCTATAGCCTTGCCAGGGAAACCACAGAGTCTGCATTTATATGTTTCTTATGTAAGACATATCTAATTAAAACAGGAGACGGGACAACAAGCTTTCTTCTAAATTCATTTAAATACATGTTTATGTTGTGTTTAAATTCCCTGTGGGGTAATGTAACGCTGATTCAAAGGCATAAAAGCAATTTGATTAGGCAACTGTAGGCCTTTGTGAATACTCTGAGCCTTAAGTACTTAAGACTTAATCTCCCCCAGACCCCGTACCAAGGTTATCTACGGAGGCTGGGCCAGCCCCCCTGCAGGCAGTCCTCTGAGGCTGCACTGATCTGTCTTTCCTTCCTAGTGCCCGTTCTCTCCTGCCTGGGCTCTTTAACTCAAGGTTATCAGAGTCCAGCGTTTTTTTTGCTCTTCTCTGCTCTCAATGATTTATGTTATCTTTCCAGATGATATTTTTATTTAAAAAAAAAAGAGTAATTCTCCTTTCTCTTTGCTTCTCCTACCACTTCTTTTTGAGGACAATGAAAGTATTTTAAATAGGACCTCAATTTGGAGGAATTTAAAATGTTTACAAGTCAGTCCAAATATCCACATTATATATCTAAACAAGAAGATGAAGTTTGGGGGTATAAAATGTCATTCTCTGTTTGCTTATGATGAGGATTATGTTTTAGAACCCGGGGTCTCAAAATGAGTGGTTCAGCAGCATCGGCATCACCTGGGAGCTTGTTGGAGATGCAGAATCTCAGGGCCATCCCCAGACCCACTGAAACAAAATCTGCATTTTAGTATGATATGCTGACGATTAGTGAGCTCATTACAGCTCAAGAAGCACTAATTTAAGATAAATTTGCTTATTGGACAAATCATCCTTTCCTGAAGGCCATCTTCTTGAGACATTATGTAGGCTCTCCAGTGGGAAGACTGTGGAAAACATTCTGTGTGCTCAGGTTAGAGTCTTCCTTAGGCATCTTGAACGGCCTTTTATGGACTCATTAGAATGTAAGTAGAATAAAAATAAAGACTCACTGCATTAGTTTTTGTCTCCCCTTTAACTATGCCTGAATTTCATTTATAATAGTTCTGGACTATAGATATGTTAGACACTGATTTACTTTACATTTATGGAGGTATTTAAATTAGGTACTTGTGAACAAAAAAATTTTCTTTAATATAATACACCTATCTATAACAAAGTAGATTCCCTACAGAATGTTTATTTTGCTAAGTTCTTGAAAAAGGCTATAATGTCATCATATATCCATAAAGAAAAATCAGAGGTATGTTCTTTTAACAATTTTGTTAATATAGATTTTACTTGATCTAACTTTGAGATGTATATTTCATTACTGGCTGCATGTGCTGTCACATTCTTGAGAAAGGCTGTGTAATTCTAGCATATGTCCATTTAAAAATAATCTCATTTGCTTAAGAATATGAAAGTCCATTTGGGGTTCAATTGAAGTACTTCAATTATGGTTTGTTCTAAAACTTAAGCTGAGTTCTAAGATCTATATGATATTTACTGTTATAATTTTAAAGAAATACTGTGACCATTCATTGCCAAAATCTTATTTTATCATGGAGGAACAAATGCCTACGTATTTAAACATAGTGTAATCTTGAGCTTTTTAGAGAAGTTATTGGTTCAGAATTGTGTAGTTTCCAGGATTATCCAGCACTCACTCTTTATTCTGTAGATGAATGGTGCTCCCTCCTCATCCTCATGGCTGTAGAATAGTAAACAGAAACTAAACACTAATTTTCTCTTAATTTGTCTGTCATTCTCAGCTGTCATGAGTACTAGTGATTCAAATGATTTCACAAATAAGTCCAAGACTGAAAAGTTCTGTTCCCATCTTATTTCCAGGATGATGCTGAGGGTCTATCAGATACTGTGCGATTTATCTTGAATCAGCAAACACAGTCCAGATTTGCAAGAGATTCTCACCTCAAGAACAACCTTTCTTATTGTTCAAAGGAAAGCCACCATGCTTATGCACAGTGAGGGCTCAGGCACAAACTCTGGTTTTAAATTTTAAGTGTGACAGTGTAATCACCTTACATCACTTCAGTTAAGTTTCATGACACTAAGATTATTATATTCTAAATGGGAAAAAATTTTAAAAACCTTCTTAACCCAAGAATCACAGTTTCTGCTGGCTATCATTTTACATGATCATCATTGCTAATGCTGATCAGCACTTCCCATATGCTGCAGACAAGCAAGTCTAAATCCCCTTTTATGTATCAAATCATTAAAACACACAAGAAACTTTTTTTTTTTACTTTTCATAAAATGTTTTATTTTAAATAGTACCTAAGGGTGGTGTATACATTATTCTAAGCTATCCTATGCTAGGAATCTCTTGTTGCAGCATAACTCCTTTAAAAAAAATATCTAATTGTGTTTTTTTTAACGGATATATATATATATATATATATATATATACTTTTACATGTTTTTAATGGATATATAATGGATATCTATATATTTAATGGGTATATATCTTTTTTTTTTTTTTTTTTTTTTTTTTTTTTTTTTTTTTTTTTTTTTTTTTTTTTTTTTTTTTTTTTTTTTTTTTTTTTTTTTTTTTTTT
>PVHT020000174.1:3853382-3914446 GCA_004024745.2 Catagonus wagneri | reverse complement strand
ATTATATATATACATACACACACACATGTTTTTTAATGGATATATAGATTCATTCTTTACAAGAAGCTTTTGAGGTACATAATAGTATTCTTATTTTAGGAGAAGGAAATTTGAGACTCGGAGAGCTTAAATGACTTGTCTAAGATCATATAGTCAAGAGTTGGTAAAGCTGGGGCCTGACTGTGTGTGAACATAGTCACCTTAAATTTGTAAGCATGAAGAACTCATATTGTGAACTTATTCTAATTTGGAGTGGCAGAGAGAGGAATGACTTCTCTTGTAGGACGTTACTTTTTGCATTTGTTTATGTACTTAGCTCCTTCTGCTTTCTTCAGTTTAAAAGTATAATGGCATTATGAAGTTGAAGTCTTTGTCTGAATTTATCTTTTAGAATTTTTCCTTTAATAAAATTGTATAATATACAGTTATATATTATAATGAAAGCACAGTTTTCTACATGTATGATATAATGAAAAAAGTGGATTAATAATAATAGCCCAGCTTCAAGTCTGGCCTTTGGTTGCAATGTGATTTTTTTTAATCCAATTTTATATGCTGGGGATACATACATTTCCCTGAAGATAATGGGAAAGCTTTGAAAGGTTTTGAAGAAAGAGAATCCAATTAGAAGACTGTTGTAATCATTTAAACAAGGGATACAGAGTCTAGGCAGTTATGTCAGTGACATGGGAAAAATGACTGGTTTACAAGGAAGTTTCAACAAAAGTTTCTCAATAACAAGATGGAGAAGGTGATAGATATTACAGATGCCTCCTGAGTCTTGGGTCTAGGTAGGTTTAAGAATGGTGGGGATGAGTTCCCTTCGTGGCTCAGTGGTTAACGAATCCGACTAAGAACCATGAGGCTGCAGGTTCGATCCCTGCCCTTGCTCAGTGGGTTAAGGATCCGGTGTTGCCGTGAGCTGTGGTGAAGGTTGTAGACGCGGCTCGGATCCTGCATTGCTGTGGCTGTGGAGAAGGCCGGCAGCTACAGCTCCTGTTAGACCCCTAGCCTGGGAACCTCCATATGCCGTGGGTGCGGCTCCACATAAAAGGCAAAAAGACAAAAAAAAAAAAAAGAAAGGTCTTTAGAGAAAAATGACGAGGTTAATTTGGGACATAGACTCTGAAGAGATGACAGGACATCCAATTTGAATTTATTCAGGGGTTTGAAAGGAAGATTGAAACCACAGAGAGGTCAGGAATTTGTGTGAAAGTTGGCAAGCTGTCCTCCTGGCACTTTTCCAGGTAAAGGATCCAGTGAGGTCATCCAAAGTGGTTAGAATAGGGTGGCCAGATGGGGGCAGCAGAGCACCATCAACTGATGAGGACAGCTGGCCAGGATAAGGGCACTGACAGAGGTGGTGTTTGGACTGAGCCTTTGCATGTGTTCTCATTTGGAGGCAGACAGAAAGAACTGCAGCTAGCTGATGGCACAGAGACCATGGGGCCCTAGAGGCGGGATTACATGGGTAGTACAAATGTTTTGAAGCCTAGAGATGGGACAATTTCTAGAGGGTCAAGGGAAGGTAGGTGTGTGAACAGAAGCAAAGTGACTAGTGACTTTGAAGAAAGTGATTTTAGAGTAGGGGGGCCAATAATAGATTAAAAGGGATTAAGCAGGGAATGAGAATGGAAATGGAGAATTACATTTTTTTTCGAGTTTGCCAGTGAAGGAAGTAGAGTGATAGGATGATAGTTTGGGGGGAAGGCAGAATAGATGGAGGGATTTTTTCTTTCTTTCTTTCTTTCTTATTTTTTTACTGTGAAGTAGTCTTGTGAATGTCTATGAGCTAGATGGACTGATCTCATGAAGGGAATAATTGAAGATGCCAGTGAGAGAAAGAATGAGGGGATAATTATGAAGCTACCTCTCAGAGAGTTGGGATATAGTCAGGAGTGCAAGTTGAAGCCTTGGGCTGGAGGACAGTACAGGTAATAGAGATTTTGTGGCTCTTTATTGAGGGCCAAGTTTGTATAAGTTACCAGTGTTCTGAATATTAACTACTTATTGGGAAAGCTTAAACCATGTTCTCAGGGAAACACAGTGATATTGTGGATGTGGCATGTGGGAAGAGGGATAATTCTGGAGTGAGCTCTTCAGATAGCCCTTAAGTTAGTTATTAATCACCTCCTGCTTTATAAATGTGCATATAACCCAGAATTATGTCATTTATTTTTCACTCTTATATTCTTTTCCTCAGAGACAAAATTTTCTGTTTAAAATATTGTCAGCTCTATCAAAATCCTTATCCCCATTGTATGGGAACACTTTAGCATTGAAATACTGGATATTTAGCAACTAGTTTTTAATTGTGTCTTAACATCTTGGGTACTTTTCCCAGAACCCAAATATCTCCAAGTTGGAAACTTAGACCGTTGGTTGTCAATCCTGAATGCATGTTAGAATTACTTGGAGGGGCTTCTAAGCAATAGCAATGCTTCACCCCACTTGCAGAGATTCTGATTTAGGTGTTTAGAGTGGGGACCTTATTATCAGTGTTTTAAACCAATTTCGTAGGTGATTGTAATACACAGCCAAAGGTGAAAACCACTGTCTTAGACCAGTTGCAAATTACACTGATACTATTTTTTTTTTTTTTTTGTCTTTTTAGGGTCACACCTGTGGCATATGAAGGTTCCCAGGCTAGGGGTCTATTCAGAGCTATTGCTGCTGTCCTATGCTAGAGCCACAGCAATGCCAGATCCGAGCTGCGTCTGCGACCTATACTACAGCTCATGGCAATACCAGATCCTTAACCCACTGAGCAAGGCCAGGGGTTGAACCTGCAACCTCACGGTTCCTAGTCGGATTCATTTCCACTGCTCCACGACGGGAACTCCCTACACTGATACTATTAGGCATCTTGTTCAATGCATCATTTAACGTAGGCTGTCCCTTGAAATTCAGTATGACTAAAGTAAAATACGTTTCCAAAAGCAATTATCCTTCCTGATTTTTCTGTCTCTGTCAGTTGCACCTCCATAAAGGAAAACATAAAGACCTCTTCGATTTGGCATTTTTCTGTTTTCCTCCCAAATCTGGTTAGTCCTTAAATCCAGCGTCCTTCAGAGTCTTATGCTTGTGCTCCCAGAGCTCTGCCTTTCTGCTGGTCATCAACTCTTGGCAATTTCTTGCTCCCTTTTCTTGACTCAAGTGCAGACCGTTGAATTAATCATATTCCCCTGTGCATGGCTCCTTGTCGTCAAGGGTTCAACACAAGGCGCTTCTTTTGTTTGAATGAAGGTATGTGTTCATTTACTTTCTTAACAGTCGATTTTGCACATGGCTGCCAGATCATTCGTTTTAAAGCACCGCTCTTATCATGTCCTCCTGGCTCAAAATTTTCAGTAACTCTTCATTTCTTACCTTTTAAATGGTGACCTGTGTTTTTTGCCAAATTTTAAGGCTCTCCATATCCTAAACTCATTCAGCTGGGGGAATCACTTAGCTTTTCTGGTCCCAGTTTCATTAACTGTAAAGTCAGTTGCTCTAAATAAACATTTTATTTTATTTTTAATGATTTTTATTGTTTCCATTATAGCTGGTTTACAGTGCTCTGTGAATTTTCTACTGTACAGCAAGGCAACCCAGTCACACATACGTATATACATTCAAACATTTTATTTTTTAAAAACTGTTTTCTACTACTACTATTCACAATTGTAATTAGCTTGATTTCTTCACTATTTTAATGACACCAGGAAAATGTTGCTTCTCATGTTGTTTTTCTCTCTCAAAAGCTTTCAGTCTTTCCTTAATCTGTTCATATTGTATCCATCATTTAAACCCAGCTTAAATTCCACTTGTCTATAATGTATTCTTAGAGGGGCACCTGGGTATATGCATCATATAATTTAAAATGAAATGCTACCGTGAGCTGTGGTGTAGGTTGCAGGAGCGGCTTGGATCCCGCATTGCTGTGGCATAGGCCAACAGCTATAGCTCTGATTCCCTAGCCTGGGAATCTCCATATGCTGCGGGTGTGGCCCTAAAATAACAAAAAAAAAAAAAAAAAAAAAGGAAAGAAAATTTTAAAGAAATGATGTGAGTTCCTGTCATGGCTCAGTGGTTAACAAATCTGACTAGGAACCATGAGCTTGTGGGTTCGATCCCTGGCATTGCTCAGTGGGTTAAGGATCTGGCATTGCCGTGAGCTGTGGTGTAGGTCACAGACGCGGCTCAGATCCCACATTGCTGTGGTTGTGGTGTAGGCCAGTGGCTACAGCTCCGATTAGACCCCTAGCCTAAGAACCTCCATATGCCACGGGTGCAGCCATAAAAAAGGACAAAAAGACAAAAAAACTCAAACCAAAACAAAACAAAACAAAGTAACAATCTAGTATGTTCTAGGCAGGTGTTTCCTTTCTCCTTCTGGTTTTATTATTCGCCAGTCTCTCTCCATCTCCTCTGACCTCATAGTTCTCTACCTGTCAAAAAAAAAAAAAAAAACTTCTCTAGCAGCCTCTTGCATTTCTATTTGTGTGGGAGTTGTTCGGCATAAGCACTGCACTGAATAGTATGACTGCTGTGTGGACCTCCCTATGGGTATGGGTGTATTGTAGTGGTTGTAATTTTTGTGCCCTCAGAGGCTTAGGTGATGTGTTCCAAATAAATTTTTTAAGAGTTTCCTCTTTCTTCTTAAAAATCTTTTCAAGGCAATTATTTCAGAGTAGATACATATCTGCTTCTACTTTTACAAAACATTTTGGAGGCAAGTAGGGAGAAATCACTTTTATAGACTAGAAGAATTGAAAGGTATTCAGAATGATCTAACCCAGTTTATTTGACACATGAGTAAAATCCAGGCCCAGAGTGGCTGAGTGACTTGCTGAGTCACACAGAGGAAAACCAAATACATGGAGGATAAAGGAAAGGCCTGCATGAAGCGTACTGATCTGGATTAGTGGCCAGGAATAGAACTCAGATCTTATTTTCAGTTCATGGCTATTTTGACCACAAGAGGAACACTGGTCAGCCTAAATTGGAAGGTCAAGGAAACAGAGAAAATTTTGTCCTAAAAACATAACTCACTGTCCAGCCCACCATAGAAAAAGTAAAAGTCAACTACCATTATTCTGTTATTCTTGATTCCTCTTCTCAAGGCCCAACCACAACATTATGTCTTGGCTTCTCTCTTACTCATCATTTGCCATTTTTGAGCATTGATTGCCCAAAGCTTTGTGGGCCTTTTCTGCTCCCTTTAGGCTGAATTAATTCTTTTATTGTTATTTTTGATTAATTTATTGGCAGAATTTTTTTCCACATTTCCATAAGAGCTTTGGCTCTCAAAGAAGTATTTATTATACATGTACTTTAACCCCAAAGGAAACCAGAAAAAAAAAAAGTTAACTGGAACAAGACACTAATTTTCAATTTACAGGGATATTAAGAGATGAACTATGGTTAGAACAAATTTCCTTAAGTAAAATAACCATGCTGTCATTCAATCCTTGCCATTAATGTGGTTTGTCAAGAAACCAAATTAAATCCATTTTTAAAAAATGTTCTGTATTCTTTTAAACAAATATTTTCCCAAAATTTTTGGAAAAGGAAAAAGTCCTTTCAAGGTAGTAAATATTAGAATACTTACTGTTTGTATGGCTCTGTGGTGGGCCCTGAAAAGGATACTAAAATGAATAAGTCCCTGCCCTTGGTAGAGGGGCATGTGTCTTTTTGTCTTTCAAATGGTCTTTGGACAAACAAAACCCTGGGGTCTGGGAGGGAGTCATTATAAATTTTCCCACACTCTTGCCCATTCATCATTGACACCCTTAAAAATCACAAAATTCCAGCCCTCCTGGAATTTGTAATCTAGTGAGAACAGAGGGGACAGACAATAAGCAAACAAGTAAAATATGTACATATTATAGAGAAAAATAAAGCTTGGGGAGTTCTTAGCATGATACTCCCATTTCAAATATGGTTGCCAGGAAGCCTCTCATCAGAAAGTGACCTGAAGTGATGAGATGAGTGAAATAAAGGCGTTAGCCAAGACCGATGAGGCAGAACATTCCAAACAGTCGGAAGAGTAAATACCAAGGCTCTCGGGAGTGTAACTGCCCTGTTCAAAGATGAATCAGGCGCTTGAAGACCAGTGTGGCTGAAATTGGCCATCTAGGGGGACAGGAGTAGGAGAAAATTTAGAGAGCTAAAAAGTGGAGAGACTTTGGATTTTACTCTGATGAGAAGCCACGGAGGATTTTATTGATCAGAGGACTGAAATGATGTTGTTGTTGTTTTTTTAACCTAGAAATATACTAATAAAAAGCTATGTAAAAAGTGTGGTCAGAGTGATGGGAACGAGCAAGGCACTCAGACACCACCAGCAGCAGAGGCAGTTACAATGCTAGGCAGGAGTGACTTGATATGATTTACAGTTTAGGTGGATCATGATCAAAGTTGATCAGGGCAGAGGCGGAAGACAAAGCGGCTACCGTATCTGGTAAAGAGAGACTCATGGTGGAGGGAGTAGTGAAAACTGGTCGAGTTCTACATATACTGTGTTGGTGGAGCCATCAGGGTTTGCTGAAGGACCAAAGGTGTGATGGGAGAGAAAGAATGAGGCCAAATTGCTGCCCACTTTGGTCACACTCTCAGTAGTGCCTCTGTAAAAGGTGGAGAGTTGTGAACGCCCTGATTCTACGTTTGCATATCAGACTACTTAATCAGAATTTCCAGGATTGTAGCCTTAGAAACAATAAACTTAAAATGCTCTCTAACGATTCTTCCACAGCCAGCTCGTGTTGAGACAATTTGACCTGCAGCCTCAAGTCTCACTTGAGTTACACGAGAAACCAAGCCTTCAGTACAAATTAGGAGCACCACACCGTGCAAGGTACGTGGGTGGTGAGCTCCTGCACAAAGAAATGACTCCCATTTTGATCCCTTTCGGAGAACGCAGGGACGATGTGAGGTATCTTAAGTGGGTTGAGCTAACCATGGAAGGCTTTCTGGAGGAGCCCGATTTTGACGAAGGCTTTCTCAGGCCTTTAAGAGGAGGGAAGTGGGTAAAATGAAAAGAGAAGATGACGGGGTGTGACTGAAGGATAACAACTGGCTGGTGCCAGACTCCTGGTCGGCGACCCTTCTGCCTGGGACTCAACCCCTGAGTAGCCGCGGCGCAGGCGCTCCACGAAAGCCACGCCTCTTCCAGAGAAGGGCCGGCGCGTTTCCCACCCGCCGCCGCAGCTCCGGTTTCCGGAAGGTCCTGATAGTAGAAAGGACCAAACCGGATGAAGGTCGCGCACCTTCCGCCTGTGTTCCGGTTCGTAAATACCCGGCTGGTAAAGTGGGCGGGCACGCGTCGTTTTTGTGCGCAGGCGCGGTCTGCGGTCCACGCGCGGGATTATGCCGGCGCGGCACGTCTCACGTGTACGGGCTCTGTATCGGCGTATTTTGCTGCTGCACCGAGCTCTGCCCCCAGACCTCAAAGCCCTTGGCGACCAGTATGTGAAGGACGAATTTAGGAGACATAAGACCGTTGGTTCTGAAGAGGCCCAGCGTTTCTTGCAGGAATGGGAGGCAAGTGGCTGCTCCCCTTTCTCCGCCCCAGACCTTTGGGGTCCCTCAGTGGTGTCCCTGTTTGTCTTTGGGAGAGACGCCTGTCCTTGGCTGGTTTTCCCGGGCCCCTACTCAAGCTGCAACACGGCGGCAGGCTGTTCCGTTTAAATTAAACAGCGCAAAGCCGTTCAAACGGTACTTCGCAAAGTTACACCCCAAGCTGGTCTCTTTCTCCCACGGGCTCTTCGCTGGAGCGCTGTATCAGCGTCTCCGTCAGTTTAACTTTTGCCAGGCGCTGGAGACGTTAGGATGGAGGTTATAAAATTGACTACGTCACCGTCAGGTGCTTATAGAGCTTACCGTTTAACAGCATTTTGTCTTCTACAGTGCCTTGATAAATTTATGATATTACTAGTTTTCAGAGTTTTAGAGACTTGTCTCTGTATGTACTATTTTTAAAATCTTAGTACTCTTTGTTGGGCGTTGATAACAAATTAGATACGACCGGGGCGGGGGGATTACAAGCGGTGGGCATAAACGCTAGTCAGAGTTAAGTCAGGTGAAAGTTGGTTTCATAGTCTCAAGTCTATGCACGTTACTTTTTAAAGTTGCCCTGCACCGTTGCAGAAAATCTTAAGGAGACACAGGCGTTAGGGATTAGCCCTTTGATTTCCTCCCCCTTTTGAGTGCTGTCAGAAGATACTTAAAGTATTTCATGCAGAATATTTAGTGGGGTTGGGAGCCATGCGGGATTGACCATAGGTATGATTTACAAATGTAAGAAATGAATGGAATTGGCGAAAAGGGCGACGTTTCCAGGTATTTGAAAGCATGAAGCAGTGTTGGTTTAAGAACCAAGGTAAGCAGCTCTTCAGCAGTTGGTTAAAGAGAAGACTACTAAAGACTGTTTTTTTTAAAAAAAAAGTTATAAAGAGTGAACAAAGTGTGAACGTGCAGAATTTTTGATGGTAGAATCATTGATGCTTGCAAGAGAGACATTTAGGATAGTGATGAAATTTAGAATTTTCATAAAAAGTGTGTGTATTGGATGTAATAAATCTGCTTGGAGCCAGGGAAGTTGAATTTTTTAAAAATGCAGGCTGCTTTCATTAAATGTGGTTTAACTTGGCCTTGGACCCAGAAGAACTGAATTCAAATTCAGGTACTGGCATTTATTAGATGTCAGATCACTTACCAGCTTTATTATCTGTAAATTAATAACAGTATTTATAGTATGTATCTCTGAATTTATGTATATGTATTTAAAAGCACCTTGTAAATTGTTAATTGAAATGAAACTATATGATATTAAGGTATTTGTTAAGTGACATCTTTTAAGCCACGTCAGTTTGTGGCAGGACAGGAAGGAGCCCCATATATGTTGGGAAGAAATAGGGGCACTTTGAGCGGTCTTAAAGTATGAGACCTGGGAAGTTTTTTTTTTCAGGAAAGAGTAGGATAAACTGATAATAAGCCAGAGGAAAGACGCAAAAAAAAAAAAAAAAACCAAACAGCCGGTTAAAAAAAAGTGTTAACCCAGGAAACTTGAAATCAGGAATTCAGTTAAAAAACCAAAACTCCCTACTCCCTGGTGCTGTGTGCAATTTGGTCTCTGGGTTTCTTTGACTCACTTCTAATAAAGTTACTTATAAACTTGACTTTGTTTTACTTTAAATACCTCTGGGGAAGATTAAGGGGAAGAATCGAATGTTAGAGAACTCAATTTGGGGGAAGGTTCTCTATTCCCTTTACCTGTGATCATGCAAAGCTGTGGCAAATAGTAGAGGAAATTCAGATGGGAAAATTTCAAGGACCCTTTGGGCGAAGGTAAGAGGAAAGTGTTTTAAGAATAAAAAATGTAAACGTCTACTTAGAGAATAAGTAGTGAATTTATATAATTTCTTACCATAAGATAAAAAAATGTTAAAGTTCAGGAAGAGATGTTGAGCCTCTGTTAGAATGTTTGAAACAGGTTGGTAAGATACCCATTGTAATCTTACTCCTAGATCTTTTAGGAGGTGGTTATTAAAAGTGGAATTGGGGCTGGATAGATCAGGGTGTCTTACTTATTATGGCATTTTTAAAGTTCTGAGTGCTCAGTTTTGAAGAATAGTTGCTTTAGGTAGTACTTCCCATTTTTCTCTAAGTGCCTACCCAGTTGTGTAGAGAACACCTTCTTAAAACTTATTTTTTGGGAAATCAGAATAAGCATTGAAAATTAAATAGCTAGTAAAACCTGTTCATGTTAGAATGTGAGACAAAAAAACTGCTCTCTGGAGTCACTTGGAAAAGACTCCACGTGTTTTAATTTTTCATTTTTAGCCCCATTTATTTATGTCTGTTGCTTTCTGGCCTGGTTTCTATTGTTTTCCTTAAGTAGCTGCTTTGCTCTGGGTCTCTTGGGGGATATTTATGGTGAAAGTTCTGTTTCTGGAAAAAGCAAAATGCTTAAGCATTCTTTAAATGGTTATTGATCACTTATTGCCAGGCAAAGTGCTAGGCATTGTCTGACGCAAAAATGAATAACAGTTCCATGGTGGCTTCGTGGGTTGCGGATCTAGCGTCACTGCTGTGGCTCAAGTTGCTGCTGTGGTGTGGGTTCGATCTTTGGCCTGGAAATTTTTGTATCTCTTGGGTGCAGCCAAAAAAAAAAAAAAGATGTATTTTACTTTTATGGTGCCTAAAGTTAAAGTATAAAAGACGAGTATAACCTAGTGTGAAAGGGTGTCAAATGCTGGGGGAGCAGGAGGGAATGGAGAAAGTTGAGGCCACTTACAGTGTCTGAGCTGAAGTTTGAGAAAGTCACAGTTACCATGAAAAGCAAAAGACTTTCTCAAAAGAGGAAGTAACGTGCGGAGCTGTTGAGGTAAGAAACAGTATGACTTTTTCCAAGATCTGCAGTGATGTGTTTAGATATTAGGAAGAGATAAAGCGAAAGATGTGACAGTAAACAGGATATTCTGCTAAGGATTTTAGGTATTTGACTCACTGCAAGATTTTAAGCAGTGGTGACAATAATTCAGATTATATTCTAGTAAAACCACTTTCACAGCAATATAAAGGAATGATTGAAGAATGAGCCGGACTGAAGGTAGGGAGAACTGTTAGGAGAGTCGTGATAATCCCAGATATATATGCGCCTGAACTGAGACAGAGGTGTTGAGGATGGAGGGAGGTTATCTTTTTAAGGAAGGATTAGGCTTGACTTGGTGACTTATAATAGGGTTAGTTAAGGGGGAGGAAATAGAATGGATAACTCAAAAGAGTTGGAACATGATTTCAATAACCAGAATAAGTATCTAGGAGGAGCAGGTGGGGGATAGGTTCAGTATGGTACATTTTTGAGTTAATTCTGGTGGGACATTCAGGTAGAGATACTCTGAGATGTATAGTCCTCTTATATTCAGGAGACAGATTGTGGCTGGAGATAGATTTGGAATGAATTATTTGAGTTGGTAGTCCAAAGGTGTGAGTCAAAGTTCCAGGCTGAGTGTAATACAGGAAAAGTGATCAAAGACAGACCACTAACATTTAGGAGTTAAGAGAATGTAGGCATTAGCATAGAGCTGTTTTTCTTCTTCTGTATTCAGTTGTTCCCTAGCTGCTTCTGCAAACGAATATACTTTTTTTTTCTTCCTGATTATGTTTAGTTCTTTAGATATGTATGATAGTGTAGATGTCATAATGTAATATTTGCCTTTTAAAAAAATTTCGTATTTGTTTTAGGAGGAAGTGCATCGGATTTCATGTAACCATTTGTAACTCACATGGACTTTCTTTTTCTTATTTATGACTTTGAAGTGGATCATCAGATTAAAAGATGTATGATTAAGTTTCACATCACCTATATTTAGAATTTCCTTAACTTAGTATAATTAGGGTTGGATGGGTATTTTCCCGTTTTTTATAATTGTATGCCTCTCTTACCTAATTTGAGGACCTCATTGTGTTGCTTTTGAACATCCTGATTTGTACTTTGTGTTTTTGTTTGCGGAAGAAAAGGACTGAATTACCTCTCTGTTCAGTAGATGGACTGTATGTGTGGCGTAATAATACATCTACCAAGTGTGAGGGAGTCATCTGGGAACCTCTTCCTTGGACTGTTTATTCTGCATGTCACTCAGTGCCAGTGTTTTGAGATGGTTTATGGAATGGTGATATGTCATAGGCTTTGCCATTTAAAAAATTTTAGTGGTATTGTGATGCTTAACGGGTAGTTGAAAAAAGGATAAAGGAGAGGGTTTGAGACAGTATATCCTTGAAACATAAAATATTTCTTTTCTCCCATTTCTGAAGCATTTGGAAGCTTTTATAATATTGTTTATATTTAGAAATACTTATATTGGTGTCATGAGATGTGTTATAACAGTACTTATGTTATAAAGTAACTGAAGGAGCTCCTGCTGTGGTGCAATGGGATCGGCAGCATCTTGGGAGCTGCTGGACGCCAGTTTGACCCTCGGCCCATGGTTGTCGTAGCTGCGGCTTGGGTCACGACTGTGGCTCTGATCTGATCCCTGGCCCAGGACCTCCATATGTCGTAGGGCCAAAAATAAACAAATAAATAAACTGAAGATTATTTATTTGTTTTGTCTTTTTGCCTTTTCTAGGGCCGCACTCGTGGCATATGGAGGTTTCCAGGTTAGGGGTCTAAGCAGAGCTGTAGCCACTGGCCTATGCCACAGCCACAGCAACGCGGGATCTGAGCTGCATCTGCAACCTACACTAAAGCTCATGGCAACACTAGATCATTAACCCACTGAGCAATGCCAGGGATCGAACCCGCAATCTCATGGTTCCTAATCAGATTCGTTAACAATGGGAACTCCTAGACTTTTTAAAAAAATTATAATTTTATAAATCTTGCATGTATTACTGACTTTATACTGTATTGCTGGAACATAGAGGTATGTTCTTTTAAATGATTTTAAATTTGAATTTATAGAATTAAAATAGTGGTAATAGCATGATAATATCCTAGCAGTTATGGTAATAAAATAGATTGTACATGTGTATAAGGGTGTATTGTGTGTGTATATATATATATATATATATATAACATACAGACTTAAGAATATGAAGAGGATAAAGAGTTATATATGCATAATAAACTGATTTTACTTGGTTTATGAAATATATTACATGATTGCTTAATAAGAGCAAATGTCTGAAATTTTATAGAGAAAGGTGACTGAAAGAGGCTTCAGATTGCTTCAGTAAACTCATTTTTTTCAATTAATGCACTTAAGGTTTTTTAAAAACCAAAGTAATGTGGTTATATGGTTAAAAAATTAGTGTAGGAGAGCTTGTAATACAGAGCAATATATTCTATTCCTTAAGTTAGCTCTTCTTCTGGGGATGTTTTTTCATTTTATTTTGGCCTGTTTCATGTTTCAAATATCTTGTGAATTTTGGTTATCTGTTCACATTTACAAATAAAGCAATAAGAAACTGAGGACTCATGTATGTAGGGTTATTGGTTAGAAAATTACTTTTAGGATTACAGAGTTTCAGGTACTCTCCCTTGGATTTGCTTCTCACTCATTTTCTTAACCTTCTGGGTGCTTTTGTTTTGTGGTTTCTGGCAGTTTGGCTTTACTTTCAGTTGTTATAATCTGTTTTGTATTCTAAGCTTTGGCCTCTTCTATCTAGGCTGTTTTTATTAGTTACACTTCTCCACCTGCTTCCCTTCTTGAGAAATTTGTTGGACTCCCTTGGCTGCTGATGGCTCCTTTCTTGGTCTTAGTCATTACGGACTGCACCTGTAAAAGTTTCTTTTCTATCAGTTCAGTGGGGTTTTGGAAGGGAGAAGGAATAAGCTTTCGTGATTTCTCTTGTCTGCCATCTCGAACTAGAAATGCTCAGCTTTTTTTCATTTTAAGATGAAGAAAGTACAGCCTGTGTAAGGAAAAATGACTTGTTTGGTATTTCACAACTAGGCACGATGAAAATCTGTGCTCTGACCTCATGAAAGTCAGCTAAGATTTTGGAAATGAATGTTTCCCCTAAACTATTCAACTTTTGTTTAATGTAAAATCATTATATATTTTTTCTTTGAATTTTGCTTGTTTGCTTATTACAGTCTATTTGTATATTTGATTTGGTCTCCACTTTCAGTATTTTTCCAAAAGGAAGGGGAAGTTTTTTCAATCATGTTTCTATCTAATACACCTCTAGTATAATAGGCAAATGTTTAGGTATTATTTAAGTAATGCTAGATATACCTCATTTCTCAAAGATTTTTTTCAATAATGAAATGAGAATGGAAGTTGCTGTGTAATTTTTGGAAGGTTTCTTTGGGCCTTAGTTGTCTTGGGGGAAGTAATATTTTACCTTTGAAATTAATGGGTGAATCAAAAGTTCCCTTCTCTCTTAAAAAAAAAAAAAAAAAAAGAAAGGGTTCCCGGGAGTTCCTGTTGTGTCTCAGTGGGTTAAGAACTCGGCATAATGTACATGAGGATGAATGTTCTATCCCTGGCCTCACTCAGTGGGTTAAGGATCTGATATTGCTGCAAGCTGTGGTATAGGTTGCAGATGGGGCTTGGATCTGGTGTTGCTATGGCTTTGCTGTGCTGTGGTTCACCCCCTAGCTCCAGGAACTTCCATGTGCCACAGCTGCGGCTGTAAAAATAAAATTAAAAAGTTCCCATATCTCTAAGATATGATTATATTAAGAGATGAGTTAAAACTGCATCAGGTGGCTTAACCCACTTTACACTTGGAAACCACTGATGTTTCTCTTTATTCTTTTCTGTTAGGTTTAGGCTTATGTGTTACTATTAGAATGAGTAAAAAAATATACTGTATTTTACTTGCCTTTGTAGTAGTTACTATTAACATAGAATGAATAATTCCTGAATTTAAAAAATACTTAAAATATGGAGTTCCTGCTGTGATGCAGTGGGTTAAAAAAACTGACTGCAGCCGCTTGGGTCTCTGCAGAAGTGCTGGTTGGATCCCCTCAGTGGGTTAAAGGATCTGGTGTAGGTGACAGCTGTGGCTTGGATTCAGTCCCTGGCCCAGGAACTTCCATATGCCTTGGGTGCGGCTGTTTAAAAAAAAAGTTAAAAAGGCAAATGGAGTATATTTGGGATTAATATGATAGATTGATAACATTAGTATAAAAAGAGCTTAGCTTGGATGGGGAAAACACTAACAGCTTTAATGAAAGAATGGGCAAAAGGAACTCTAATAAGGGGTCATTCTGGAGTTCCCCTTGTGGTACAGTGGAAGCAAATCCAACTAGGAACTATGAGGTTGCAGGTTTGTTCCCTGGCTTCGCTCAGTGGGTTAAGGATCCAGTGTTGCCGTGAGCTGTGGTGTAGGTCGCAGACGCGGCTTGGATCTGGCGTTGCTGTGGTTCTGGCTGTAGGCTGCAGCGATAACTCTGATTAGACACCTAGCTTGGGAACCTCTGAATGCCGTGGGTGGGACCCTAAAAAGACCAAAAAAAAAGAAAGTCATTCTGTGAATTTATTTACAAATTTGTTAACGGCTGTGCTCCATGTGAAAAATTTAAAGCAGCACAGATGTCCGATGATGGGAGAAGAGTGAAGAGTGAAATTTTAACATAGCTATGTGATGATGGGTTAATATGCAGCTATTAGTAATGGCGTTTCAGAAGAATTAATGTTGTGGAAAACTACTCGATACAATTAAACATAAACAGTGTTTATCTTTGATATGATTAAGGATGATTATAATTTCCTTCCATGTACCTCAAATTTTCCAGATCAGGTGTTTTAGTAATTACAAGAAAACAGTAAATGTTATTTTTAAAAATGTTGTTGGATATACTCGATATTTTTGTTACCAGTCTTGTATGAAAGCACAAACACATTCAGTGAGTCCATCAGCATCTTAAAAATGTTTCCTAATTTTGCCCTTTAAATTTTGTAGATTAAATTTAGACTTCATGGTTTTTTTTTTTTTTTTTTTTTTTTTTTTTTTTTTTTTTTTTTTTTTTTTTTTTTTTTTTTTTTGTCTTTTTGCCTTTATGTGGAGCCGCACCCGTGGCATATGGAGGTTCACAGGCTAGGGGTCTAACAGGAGCTGTAGCCGCCGGCCTTCGCCACAGCCACAGCAATGCGGGATCCAAGCCGCGTCTGCAACCTACAACACAGCTCACTGCAATGCCGGATCCTTAACCCACTGAGCGAGGCCAGGGATTGAACCCGCAACCTCAGGGTTCCCAGTCGGATTCGTTAACCACTGAGTCACAAAGGGAACTCCCTAGACTTCATGTTTAATAAGTAGTGTTAGCTATGGGTTTTATATAATTTCTTGCTGTTTTGTAAATTAAATTTAAGAAAATATAAACATGTTGACTTTTATTCAGCATTGTAAATGGCCACTGAAATAAGATGAGAAGAAGGGCATCCAATTTGAAAAGAAAGAAAACTGCCTTTATTCACAGATGATGTGGTTTGAAATCTATGTAGAAAATCTGATGTAATCTACAGAAAACTAGAATTAGTTTAGCAAAGTTGCCTGATACATGATCAATATACAAAAATGAACTGTATGTTTATATACTAGCAATGAAAACTTGAAAATTAAAAATACTACTTATCAGAAAATACGAAATACTTAGGGATGATTCAGACAAAGAACATACACATCTTACACTGAAAACTGTAAAACATTGCTGGAAAAGAATAAACGTGTAGATTAAAAATTAAACTTTACTGTTTTTCCCCTAACCACTAAAAGACATACTTAAAATTTAGAATCTTTAGGGCTCTAAACTGAGATCAGAAAAGAGTCATTGGGAGCATCCGTCTGGTCTAGTTTTTAATCTTTTTAAGACAACGTGAAGAATCTTCTTGTGTTTAATTTCTTAGAGATCATACTTAAATAGTCATAATTCTCTGGTAACTTAATTTGATCAAAATTAAGTTGCTGCTCAGTAACTGTTAGAGAGCTTTTTAAATTTTTTTACCCTTTTCTAAGTGTTGCAGAATGGTGCAAGAAGGCTGTTAGTAAATTATTAGGACTGGCAGAGGAGATTGGTTAACTGCTGGTTTGTCTTCTGGCAGGTCAGTTAGGATGAAAGACTGATAAATAGGCTCACTTGGTGGCTTGAAAGCCAGTAGGCTTAGGAACAGAGCATGGGTGGGTTTGTGTCACCCAGAATTGTCATTATAAGTCCTTACAGTGGATTTTGTAGATCTGGAAATGGACTTTATCAGTATCCCCAGAAAAGAACACGTGTTGGCATCAGATTCCCACTTAACTAAATTTATCTAATATTGAAGTATAAGCTAAAATGCCAATTTACTCATTTCTGTGAGTAGGATAGTGGGAGCTGGTGAAGAGGGTGCTCCTTTTCCAGGAGTTAGAATATTTATATATATTTAGATCCAGAGACCCTTCTTTTAGAGGCTTCTCAAAATTTAGAATTTTTCAGATTTTAGAAGGGTGAGAAGGAATATGGTTGAATTTTAAGAAACACTCCAGTGGAAACTGGAGTAGTACTCTAATCAAACACGTTAGTACTTCTGCAGTAAGGTATTTGACTCTTCATATTAAGTGGCATAAATAAAGGCGTCATGTTCATTTTGGGCAAGATTTGCTACCAGGTAAGTTCAGAAAGAGCTTTTGTTTTTTGAAACTTTTGACTTCAGAATTGCAAGTAAGGTATTGTGGACCTCTTTTAAGCTTTCTGGGAAACTGAATTAGTGCTTAGAAGGTTTCCTGGTAAACATGGAATTAAAATAATGGGAAGTGGGTAGGCATTTTGCATTAGGCCTCACTGTGCCTACTGCAATAGAAAATGCCCATTTAGTTTGCAGTAGAAAACATGCTTCACTGCCCTTTTTTCCTGGACGGTGCTGAATAGATATTAGAAAGTTTACCGCTCCCTGATACTCTGTTTTTACTTTAAGCATCTTTTTTCTATCAGAGCATTATTATTATTATCTTTGTGTTAATAGGTTAAGCTACCTAATTTGTATTCTGGGCCTGAGAGAATTCAGATACTTCCATTGTGTGTTGATTTAACCAGCTCAGCTCCCAAGAGGGTATCATATTTGTCTTATTTACAAGTTTTTGCTCTTCCCTACTCTTAAATCGGTAGAACTTGAAGCATTTCTAAAATAAGTTGAATTTTGATTTCTAAGCTTTCAAACTCAAATATTTGTGCTTTATTTGAATAGATTTTAAATACATGTGCGGTCCATTTTCTTTCAAAAAACTTCATCATTATAAACTTATTAAAAACTAGCCGACTGTTGTGTATTGTATGTTTAAGTAGCAGAAGTTTCTGGGCTTTGCTGTGGTAACTCTTAATTTTCCTGAAGATGAAGATGTCTACAGTTTGTTTAAAACCATTCCATTGAATTAAAAAAGAAAATACACTTACGGGAACTTCCCCACTCTGAAACTAAGAATGACAGCTGGTGGCATGGCAAATACATACGTATAAAAACCACTACGACAATCACAGCATCAGCATCAGTGGGTCTCGCTTTACAGCACATAATCAAAGCTCTGACCCCTCCAAAAGGCACTTTACTGACTGCCCCATACTTCCCAGGTTGGTTGTCTAGGTTACTTGTTCATTATAAGATGCAATTGTGCAGTTGATAATGCGGGATTTCTATCCAATAACCATAGTTAACGCCACTTTAAAAATGTCGTGAAAATCTTTAAATGCCTTTACAAGGCTAAGAGCAAGATGCACATAGAAAAACTTCTTATTTTAAAATGTTTGGAAATATGCGTAACTTTGGAATAGTTTCAGGGTGCTCATGATACCCTTGGCTACTTCATGTAAATTACTTAAGATTTCTAGTGCACTTTTAGAAACTGCCGTATGATTATATTCTGGTTTTGCAGTTAAAAATCTAATGAGGGCAAAGCCATCTCAAAGGGGTATATTATGGTATTTTCCCTGTTCTGGAATTCATGTGGGTATAGATACTCAATTACATTTCTCCATTCTTCTCTCTCAATCAGCCCCCTCCTTCTTTTCTTCCTGTCGTCTTCGTCTTCCTTCTCTCTCTGTCTCTCTTTTTTTTTCCCCTAGGCCACAAGCTGTCTCCTTTTTACCATCATGTTTTCCTGAGTTGGTTAAATCTGTTTGTCCTTCAGCCTCACTACTTTATTGTAAGGCCACTTTTTTTGGCTATTAGATTACTCCATATCTATTTAGTCTTCAGTAGAGATGCCAGGGTTCGTGGATTTGATCTCAGGGTGGAACTCTGAATAGAACACGAAGAAGTCAGCCAGTAGTGGCCATTTGGGGGCATTGGGATCCTTGCTGTTTCCTTATTAGTTGGTCCAAAATGCACCTTTTCTGGATCATAGGATTTGAATTTCCTTTTCCTAGACATTGTCTTCTACATTTCAGAGCACTTAGAAAACTGCAAAGGAAAAACAAAACAAAAGCTGAAATGCTGATGGGATCTCTGAATTTTTCTTCTTTTGTACCTCAGACTTGCCTGCACAAAGAAGGCTCTTTGGTTTCCTAGGTCACCTTTAGCCGTATTGACTCATTGTTTGCTAGTCTCTGCATATAACTTCAAAGGAAGAATTTGGTAGTTTTATGATTATTATTAGGGTTGTCATACATTTATGCGTGTGTGTGTATATATATTTTTTTATGGCTGCACCTGTGACATATGGAAATTTCCAGGCTAGGTCTTGAGTTGGAGCTGTGGCTGCCGGCCTATACCACAGCCTCAACAATGCCAGATCCAAGCCGCATCCGTGACCTACACCACAGCGAACGACAGTGCTGATCCTTAACTCACAGTGGCCAGGGATCGAACTGGCATCCTCATGGATACTGGTCGGGTTCATTACCGCTGAGCCACTACAGAAACTCCTGTATATATTTAAGAATTATATAAAATATGCTTTTCTGTAACATTTTCAGCTGTTTGTGTCAACTGCTAGATTGGTCAAGTGATTGGGACAAAGACTGTGGTAATAGTTTTGGAAGCTTGATACTTTTTAAACTGTTTTTATACTATAAGTGCATTTCTGAAAAGTTGTTTATAAATTGAATTTTTAAAAACTTAACTGTATTTTAAGTATACTGTTAAATTTACTTTTAAAATTCTTTTATGAGTCCTTTTGTAAAGTGAATCATCAACCCATAATTTCTTTCTTTTGTGTAAACCTGCATTTGCATATATCAGATTTGTTTTAAATAGGGTATGTCTACAAATGTCGATGCATGTATCTGAAAAGAAGAAAATTTAATTTCTGTTTGATGTGAACAAATTCAGGTTTGGCACTTTTGATAAGTGAGACATACCAGATTATTTTAGTTCTATTCTTTTCAACTAAATGCTATCAAAATATGCTCTACACCTTAAATTAAGGGGATGGCAAAAAGTTAATAAATTAAGATTGAACTACAGTGTATTTTTAAACTATATTTTCTTAAATAGTACTAGTATGAAGTTATATAACGTTTAAAAACTTATTTAGTAGTTTTATCTTTTCTTTCTTAAAATCATAACTGGAATCTCAGACTGTGTGTCTGTGTGTGTGGTGTGTGTGTGTAAGGCCACACCTGTGGCATATGGAAGTTCCCAGGCTAGGGGTTGAATTAGAATCCTAGCTGCTGGCCTACGCCACAGCCCCAGCAATGCCAGATCCAAGCTGTATCTGTGACCTATGCAGCATCTCGAGGCAGTGCTGGGTTCTGTAACCCACTGAGCAAGGCCAGGGATCAAATCCTCATCCTCATGGATACTAGTCATGTTCTTAATCTACTGAGCCATAAGGGGAACTCCTGGAATCTCAAATCTTTTTTATTTTTGCTCTTTTTTTTTAGTTCTGCACTCATGGCATGTGGAGGTTCCCAGGCTAGGGGTCTAATTGGAGCCACAGCTGCTGGCCTAGTGCCATAGACACGGCAACACTGGATCCTTAACCCACTGAGCGAGGCCAGTGTTGGAACCCGCAACCTCATGGTTCCTAGTCGGATTCGTTTCCTCTGTGCCACAGCGGGAACTCCCTGGAATCTCAAATCTTAATTTTTTTTCTTTAAAAATTTTGCTTTATCTTATTAATCTGTAGTTATAGAGGTAGATGTGTATGTTCCTTTTAATTATATTTGATTTCTACTTACTGCAGTTTGTAAGTAGTTTTTCTTTCTACTTAGTGTGGTTTATAACAGCAGTTTATTGCTCTGCATAGTATTTGGATGATAATTCATCCTTCTTTTAGTTTGGATACTGAAATCTTGGTTAATCTAGAATTAACCATAAACAGCACTTTGTTCACAATATAGCATAAATATGGTAGATTTATAATGAAAAATAAAAATGTAATTGCTATTGCATAATATTTTAAGTGCACTGTAGTTATACTTTTTTCTGCAGGACTGTCTAGGAATTACTGTTTGTTTCACTGTTTCTTTGGGAAAGTATTGGGAGCTTGGCCCCTCTCACATCCTCTCCCAGCATATCGGATGGTCAGTCAAAGGAGAATCCTATCATGATTTAACGTGGGTACTGTCAGATTCTGTGGAAAGTAAAGCCTTTCTTCGGTAATGGAGGAAGAAGTCTTGGATTAGAGAACCCTTGGAAATGTCCTGGGATCCAGGAGAAACACTTTTCTTTAATATAAATGAGGCCAGCCATTTTTATTGTTCACTGTTTAATATAAGTGAATTTTCATTGTTTAATATAAATGAGGCCAGCCATTTTCTTTGTTCATGGCCTTGGCAAGGGGAGTGTTGGATAATTTTGAAGACACTAAGGACAGAAACTTGAAAGAAGGCAAAGGGTCAGGAGCAGAGGTTTCAGCAAGAAATGTAAGATGGGACCTGGAGAAATTATTCCAAATGTGGGCCTTGAATTGTTTGAGGGTGGTGGTCACACCATGTCAGGGAAGAATGGACAGAAGGAGCCACTCATTCACTCAGTGCCTGCTCTTTTTCAAAGGATATGGAGATTAATACATGGTCAGTATCTTTAAGGAATTTATAGGTCTGGTACAAGTCTGTGTATTAAAATAGAATGAGACATAACTGTACCTTAATAGTAGTTGAGAATGTTGGTCTTTGGCAGCAGGGTGAACAAAGGGTTGCGTGAGTACAGGAGGAAACTTACCTTTCCCCTTGCCATTTAATTTATGATTATTAGGCAGTTCTCTCCCCAGTATATCTTTGCTATTCCTTCATGTGGCTCCGTTCTGTTCTGTTGGATTTTGAAGATCTTTTTGAGTTTCTTTTTAAAATAACTCTGTGAAAGATTCAATTTTAAATTATTGCCAGCTAACACTTTAATGATTAGCTATGACTTTAACATCCAGCCACTTACTATATGAACTTGGATAATTTGCTTAACCACTCCAAACCCGAGTGTCCTCATCAGTAAAATGGGAATATCAGCAGTACTTACTTCAGCGGTTAAGGATTAAATAAGATAATATATGTATAGTAGTTGCCTTGCACATAGTAAGTTCGCAATAAATATTCACTGTTTTAGCTCTAGTGTGTGAGAGATTGATAGGAAGGAGTTTTGAAGATACTGAAAACAAATTTATGATTTTATTATTCTTAAGTCTCCCTTCTCTCTTAGGTTCCATATCCAATTATTTGCCAAATTCTTTCAATTCTTTTTACTGTATCAGAACTCAGACTTATTATGTCCATTCTCCTGACCTCTGGATGTTTGTAGTAATTTCATAAATAATACTGCCTTTAGTCTCTCTTAACTGTCAGCTTAAAAAATACAACTTTGATCATATGATTGCCCTTGTCAAAAACCATCACTGTTTTCCCATTGACCTCTCGTTAATCTGGAGTTCAAAACTATGCAAAGTCTGGCTCGAACATATTTTTCCTAGGTTACACCTCAATATTCTTTATCAAGTATCCTAAGTTCTGGTTGTATTCATCTGAGCATTGCTCTTTGAATATGGCCCTAAGTTGTCTTGACTGTCACTATTAATTTAACCTAAAGTTTTTCTGTCTTCCTGTATATCCAAATCCTAAAATGTCTTTCAAAACAGCTCCAGTCCTTTGCTGTCAGCTCTTTCTTAGGGCCGCACTCAACAGCACATGGAAGTTCCCAGTCTAGGGGCTGAATCGGAGCTGCAGATGCTGGCCCACACCACAGCCACAACAAAGTGGTATCTAAGCTGTGTCTGTGACCTACACACCACAGCTCACGGCAACACTGCATTCTTAACCCACTGAATCCAGCCAGGGATCAAACATGAATCCTCATGGATACTAGTCAGGTTTGTTACTGCTGAGCCACAATAGGAATTTCTGCTGTCAACTCTTTTTTGATTCTTTCTCCCAGTAAAAGGCAAAACTGTGTCTTCTAATTTTGTAAAACATTATTTTTGTGTTTTTGTTTTGCTGCTTTATGCTTTCTGTGGTGTGTTATAGTTATTTGTGTCCTTTACCAAAGGGTAAATTCCTTGAGGACAGAAGCTGTGTTTTATTTTTATGTACCTTGCTCCTAGGACAATATTTTGCTTATAATAGATACTCAGGAAATCTTGGTTTTTTTTCCTTCTAAAAGAAAACTGTGTGATTATATTTCAGATGAATACCAAACATATGGAATTTAAAGGAGTTAACCACCCAAATATGTAAAGATTAATAGTTTTAAGCAAAGGATTTTATTATGATTCTGGGAATTCTCTTGTATTTTATAAATATATAAGAATTCAGTGTTATATTTCATAGGGTACTAGGCTTATTCCATGCACTTTATTAATTCATGTTTTTAGATATGCTGTTGAGTTCTTATGCATAGGAAGAGCTGGTTCAGGGTTTTCTCTCTCTCTCTCTCTCTCTCTCTCTCTCTCTCTCTCTCTCTCTCTCTCTCTCTCTCTCTCTCTCTCTGTTTTTTAACGGCTGGATCTGCAGTATATGAAGGTTCCCAGGCTAGAGGTAGAATTGGAGCTGCAGCTGCCGGCCTACGCCACAACCACAGCAACGCCAGATCCAAGCTGCATCTGCAACCTACACCACAGCTCATGGCAATGCTGGATCCCTGACCCACTGAGTGAGGCCAGGGATCAAACCTACATCCTCATGGATACTAGTCAGATTTGTTTCTGCTGCGCCACAACGGGAACTCCCTCAGTTTATAATATATATGTAATTTTTGCTGTGTATAAAACTTGTCTCAAGTACCTGTGGTTCCCAGTTATTCAGGACAAATTAGAGTGGCTTTATATCTCGTTTCCTTTTCCATTTAATAGAGTGTTAAAAGTGCCTAAGACTGGGGAGAGATAAGTAAAGAATATTTCAGAAATTTAAGATCCTGAACTGGGGGAGACCTAGGATAGCCATAACTGCTGAGTCTTGGAAACAAAGGAGTGTCTGTCATGCAGTTTCCTTAAGCTACACCATTCTCCTGGGAAGAAGAGAGAAGCTAGGAGCAACTGCATAGTAATTTTCACTAAATTTTTTGAGAATGTTTACCTTGTTAACAGTTGGGTTCACGCTTTCTAACATCTGGAAATTAATTCTCCAGTCAGATACAGGATTTTTTTTTTTTTTTGGCCTTTTTAGGGCCACACATAAGTTATATGGTGGTTCTCAGGCTAGGGGTTGAATTGGAGCTACAGCTGCCAGCCTATGCCACAGTCACAGAAACGCAGGATCCGAGCTGCGTCTGCGACCTACACCACAGCCCATGGCAACGCTGGATCCTTAACCCAATGAGTGAAAGCAGGGATTGAATCTGCATCCTCATGGATACTAGTCCGGTTCCTTTTTTTTCCGTTACAGCTGGTTTACAGTTTTCTGTCAATTTTTCAACTGTACAGCGTGGTGACCCAGTTACACATACGTATATAGATTCATCACAAGTGATTAGACATAGTTCCTGGTGCTGTACAGCAGGATCTCCTTCTTTTCCATCCCAAAGGCTATAATAGTCTACAACTATTAACCCCAGACTCCTATACCATCCCACTCCCTCCCTCACCCTCTTGACAACCACAAGTCTGTTCTCCAAGTCCATGACTTTCTTTTCTGTAGAAAGGTTCATTTGTGCAGTAAATTATCAGATATAAGTGATATTATATGGTATTTGTCTTTCTCCTCCTGACTTACTTCACTCAGTGTGAGGGTCTCTAATTCCATCCATGTTACTGTAAATGGCATTTTACTCTTTTTTATGGCTGGGAAGTATTCCATTGTGTATATATACGACATCTTCCTAATCCAGTCATCATGTCGATAGACATTTGGGTTGTTTCCATGTCTTGGCTTGTGAACAGTGCTGCAGTGAACATACATGTGCAAGTGTGTTTTTAAGGAAAGTTTTGTCTGGATATATGCCCAAGAGTGGGATTTCTGGGTCATATGGTAGTTCTATGTACAGTTTTCTAAGGTACCTCCATACTGTTTTCCATAGTGGTTGAACCAGCTTCCATTCCCACCAACAGTGCAGGAGGGTTCTCTTTTCTCCACACCCCCTCCAGCATTTGTTATTGGTGGACTTATTAATGGTGGCCATTCTGACTGGTGTGAGGTTGTATCTCATGGTAGTTTTGATATGCATTTCTCTAATAATCAGTGATGTTGAGCATTTTTTCATGTGCTTGTTGGCCATCTGCATATCTTTGGAGAAATGTCTGTTCAGGTCCTTTGCCCATTTTTCAGTTCGGTTGTTGACTCTTTTTGCTGTTGAGTTATGTAAGTTGTTTGTATATTTTAGAGACGAAGCTCTTGTCAGTTGCATCATTTGACACTATTTTCTCCCATTCTGTAAGTTGTCTTTCAGTTTTCTTTTTGGTTTCCTTTGCTATGCAAAAGCTTGTCAGTTTGATTAGGTCTCATTGGTTTATCTTTGCTTTTATTTCTGTTGCTTTGGGAGACCGACCTGAAAAAACTTTTGTAAGGTTGATGTAAGAGAATGTTTTGCCTATGTTCTCTTCCAGGAGTTTAATGGTGTCTTGTCTTATATATAAGTATTTAAGCCATTTTGAGTTTATTTTTGTGCATGGTGTGAGAGTGTGTTCTAGTTTCATTGATTTGCATGCAGCTGTGCAGGTTTCCCAGCAATACTTACTGAAAAGACTTTTTCCCATTTTATGTTCTTATCTCCTTTATCAAAGATCAATTGTGCATAGGTGTCTGGGTTTATTTCTGGGTTCTCTATTGTGTGCCATTGGTCCGTATGTCTGTTTTGGTACCAGTACCACACTTTTTTGATTACTGTGGCCCTGTAATATTGCCTGAAGTCTGGGAGAGTTATGCCTCCTGCTTGGTTTTTGTTCCTCAGAATTGCTTTGGTGATTCTGGGTCCTTTGTGGTTCCATGTAAACTTTTGGATTGTTTGATCTAGTTCTGTGAAGAATGTCATGGGTAATTTGATAGGGGTTGCATTGAATTTGTAGATTGCTTTGGGTAGTATGGCCATTTTTACAATATTAATTTTTCCAGCCCATGAGCATGGAATATCTCCATTTCTTTGTATCTTGTTTGATTTCCTTGATTAATTTTTTGTAGTTCTCTGCATATAAGTCTTTCACCTCCTTGGTCAGGTTTATTCCCTGGTACTTGATTTTTTGGGGCTCTATTTTAAAAGGTAAAATATTGGTATTCTTCTAATATTTCATTGGTAGTATACAGAAATGCGATTGATTTCTGAAGGTTAACCTTATATCCTGCTACTTTGTTGAATTTGTTGATCAGTTCAAGTAATTTTTGGGTTGAGTCCTTGGGGTTTTATATATATAGTATGTCATGTGCATACAGTGACAGTTTCACCTCTTCCTATTTGGATGCCTTTTATTTATTTTTTTGTCTGATTACGTAGCTAGGACTTCCAATACTATGTTGAATAACAGTGGTGAGAGTGGGCATCCTTGTCTTGTTCTGGATTTTAGTGGGAAGGCGTTCAGCTTTTCTCCATTGAGTATTATATTTGCTGTGGGTTTGTCATAAATGGCTTTTATTATGTTAAGGAATGTTCCCTCTATCCCCACTTTGGTAAGAGTTGTGATCATGAATGGATGTTGGACTTTGTCAAATGCTTTTTCTGCATCTATTGAGATGATCATGTGGTTTTTGACTTCTTTTGTTAATGTATATGACGTTGATTGATTTGTGTATGTTGAACCATCCTTGTGCACCTGGGGTGAATCCCACCTGGTGTGTATGATCTTTTTTATATGTTGTTGGATTAGGCTGGCTAAAATTTTGTTGGGAATTTTTGCATCTATATTCATCAAAGATACTGGACTGTAGTTTTCTTTTTTTCATGGTGTTTTTGGTTTTGGAATTAAGTTGATGTTGGCATCATAGAATGTCTTTGGGAGTGTTCTTTTTCTTCAACCTTTTGGAAAAGTTTAAGGAGGATGGGTATGAGTTCCTCTTTGTATGTTTGGTAGAATTCACCTGTGAAGCCATCTGGTCCTGGACTTTTTATTTGTAGAGAGTTTTATGCTCAATTTCATTTCTAGTGATCGGTCTGTTCAGTCGATCTATTTCTTCTTGATTCAGTTTTGGCACAGTCTTAAATCTCTAAAAACTTGTCCATTTCATCTAGGTCGTCAAGTTTGTTGGCATACAATTGTTCGTAGTATTCTCTCATGGCTTTTTGTATTTCTGTAATATCCAATGTGACTTCTTTTTCATTTCCTATTTTGTTTATTTGGGTTTTTTCTCTCCTTGGTGAGTCTAGCCATAGGTTTGTCAGTTTTGTTTACCTTTTCAAAGAACCAGCTCTTGGTTTTATTGATTTTTTTTCTGTTTTTCAAATCTCTATTGATTTCCTCTCTGATCTTTATGATTTCCTTCCTTCTGCTGACTTTTTTTTTGTTCTTCTTTTTCTAATTCATTTAGGTGCTGGCTTAAGTTGTAGATTTGAGATTTTTCTTCTTTTTTGAGGAAGGCCTTTATTGCTATGAATTTCCTCCTGAGTACTGCTTTTGCAGCATTCCATACATTTGGAGTGGTTGTGCCTTCAGTATCATTTGTGTTGAGGTATTTTTTAATTTCCTTCTTGATTTCCTCATTGACCCATTCGTTTTTTAGAAGCATGTTGTTTAGTTTCCATGTAGTGTGTTTTTTCTCATTTCTTTTTCCGTGGTTGATGTCTGGTCATGCCTTTGTGGTCAGAGAAGATACTTGAAATAGTTTCTATACTCTTAAATTTGTTGAGGTTAGCTTTGTGCCCCAGTATGTGATCTGTCCTTGAGAATGTTCCGTGTGCACTTGAGAAGAATGTATATTCTGATTTTTTTGGATGTAATGTCGTGAAAATGTCAGGTCTAACTTTTCTATTGTGTCATTTAGAATCTCTGTTGCCTTACTGATTTTCTCCCTAGTTGATCTGTCCACTGATGTGAGTGGAGTGTTAAAGTCTCCTACTATTAATGTGTTCCCATCTATTTCTCCTTTTATGTCTGATAGTGTTTGCTGTAGGTACTTGGGTGCTCCTATATGAGGGGCATATATATTGACAATTGTAATATCCTTTTCTTGAATGGATCCTTTAACCATTAAATAGTGTCCTTATTTGTCTTTCTTTGTGGCCTTCATCTTAAAGTCTAATTTGTCTGATATGAGTCTCCTTTCCTTTCTTGTCCATTGGCATGAAATATCTTTTCCCATCCCTTCATTTTCAACCTATATGTGTCCTTTGCCCTCAGGTGAGTCTCTTGTAGGCAGCAGATTATAGGTTTTTGCTTTTTTATCCAATCTGCCACTCTGTGTCTTTTGATTGAAGCATTCAGTCCATTGATATTTAAAGTGATTATTGATATGTATTCATTGCTGTTTTAGACCTTGTTTTCCAGTTGATTCTGTGTTTCTCTTTTCTTCCTTTCTTGTTTTGATTGGATAGTTTCCATTTATTTTATACTTGAGTGTTTTTCTTTTCAGTTTTTGTGGACTTGATGTTCTGTTTTGATTTGTGGTTGCTCTGTTTTTTAAGTATGTTAACACTTTCTTATATCTGCTTGCTGTAGCTTGGTAGCCATATAGGCTCAAACACATTAAAATTTTTTTTTAAAGTTAAAAAAGTCTATATTTTCTTATTTTCATTCCCCATAATATATAATTTTGTTGTCTTTTTTTTTTTTTTTTTTTTTAGCATCTTCATGTTTAGATCCGTATATTGGCTTATTTGAATGATTGCTTTCCATTTGTGGTTTCCTTCATTCTGTTTCTTACTTTTTACCTTTTTTTTTTTTTAAAGGAACCCTTTCAGCATTTCTTTTAGAAAGGGTTTAGTATTGCTGTATTCTTTTAGCTTTTGTTTGTTGGAAAAATTCTTTATTTCCCCTTCTATTTTAGATAATATTCTTGCTGGGTGGAGTATTCTAGGTTGCAAAGTGTTGCCTTTCAGCACTTTATTTTTTATTTATTTATTTTTTTGTCTTTTTGCCTTATCTAAGGCTGCACCCGTGGCATATGGAGGTTCCCAGGCTAGGGGTCTGACAGGACCTGTAGCTGCCGGCCTTCGCCACAGCCACAGCAATGCGGGATCCGAGCTGCGTCTGCGACCTGAACCACAGCTCACGGCAACACCAGATCCTTAACCCACTGAGCAAGGCCAGGGATCGAACCCATAACCTCATGGTTCCTAGTCGGATTTGTTAACCACTGTGCCCAACGGGAACTCCCCTTTCAGCACTTTAAATATATCTTGCCACTCCCTTCTGGCCTGTAGTGTTTCTGTAGAGAAATCAGCTGATAGTCTTCTGGGGGATCCCTTATAATTAATGCTTTGCTTTTCTCTTGCCACCTTTAGGATCTTCTCTTTATCTTTAATTTTTGCCATTTTTAATATAATATGTCTTGGTGTGGGCCCGTTTGGGTTCAGCTTGTTTGGGGCCCTCTGTGCTGCCTGTATCTTGATGTCAGATTCCTTTAGGTTTGGAAAGTTTTCAGACATAATTTCTTCAAACATATTTTCAATCCCCTTTTCCTTTTCTTCTCCTTCTGGAATTCCTATTATGCATAGTTTGGGCCACTTTATATTATCCCATAGATCTCTTACCTTGCTTTCATGTTTTTTCATTTGGTTTTCTGTCTGCTGTCCTGATGGGGTGATTTCCATTATTCTGTCTTTCACATCGCTGTTTTGTTCCTCTGCATTATTCAGTCTGCTCTTTATTGCCTTTAGCTCAGTTTACATCTCTGCAAATGAGTTTTCTAGCTTTTCTTGGTTCCTCCTTATATTTTCTAGGTCCTTTCTAAGGGAATCTGCATTGCTGTTTGTGTCTTCTCTTAATTCCTTGGTATTCAGCCTTAATTCCTCAAGTATTTTCACTACCTGCTTCTGAACTCCATTTCTGTCAGACTGCAGAGATCTATTTCATTGTGTACTGCTTTAGTTGAATTCTCCTGTTCCTTTAACTGGGAATGGTTTCTGAGCTTCTTCATCTTGCTTGTGGTTTTCTTTTTCTGTGAGTTTGGGGAAGCCACACTTTGGTCTTGTAGGGCTACTTCTAGGCAAGAGCACCCCTTTGTATTTTTTGGTGGGGTTACTATTTATTTTTGGTGTGGGAGTTTGAAAATTTGGTGTCTCTTTCTTCGGTGTGAGCAGGCTGTTCTCTTCCTGGTGCTCCATGTGTTTTCAGGGAGAAGGAAGCAATGGGTAGGGACAGCAGTTGGTGCCTGATCTCTGGGCTCTCAACAGCAACAGGGACCTGCAGGAGGGTGGCACTGACTACTCCTAGTTGCAGGGCCCTGGAAAGTGGTAATGAGCTCTAGGCAGATCTACCAGGTGTCCAGAGCATTTGGCAGTAGCAGCAGCAGGATGTGTGAGTTCCCAGGGGAGTGAGAGCTACAGTGGCTAGTGTTCCATTGCAGTGCCCTCCTCTGAGGAGATTGGAACCGCAGGTGTTCAAGGACTGCTGGTGGTCAAGCGGGCCATGTTCATCTCTAGAGCCAGGGATAACTGGTGGTTTGCCCTCTCCACCTGTAGACCATGCATGAAGCAACTCGTCTCACTTAGCCCACATAGGAGGTGCTGTACAGGTTGTTCCTAGTTGCAGGGTCCTGGGAAGTGATAGAGATCAGGCATATGGGTATTGCCCAGAGCACTTAGCCGTGGGAGCAGCGGGGTTGGTGTGTTCCCAGGAGTGCAAGAGCACCCACAAGTGGTGTTCAGTCCCAGTGCCCTCCTCTGTAGTGCCCTTGAGGTGACTGGGGCTGCAGGTAGTGTCTATTCACAGACCCCTAGTGGTGGTGTGCCATTCCTACCTCTGGAGCCAGAAATAACTGTGGTGGTTTCCCTCTGCCTCCTGTAGAGCATGCAGGAAGCACCTCGTCCTGCTTAGCCCCTACAGGATGTGCTGCACAAGGTGTTGTTTGTTATAGGTTCCTGGGAAGGGACGAGTGTCTGGGCACTGCCCAGAATGTTTGGTGGTGGCAGCTGCAGGGCAGGTGTGCTCCCGGGGGAGTGAGAGCAACAGCAGGTGGTGTTCCATTGTAATGTCCTTCTCTGTAGTGCCCTCTGAGGTCGCTAGGGCTGCAAGTGATTTCTGTTTGGGTGTCCCCTGTGGTGGTGGGCCACGCCCACCCCTGGAGTCAGGGATAACTGCAGTGGTTTACTCCTGCCCCCTGCAGGCCAACAGGGAACACCCTGTCCCACTTAGACCACACAGGAGATGCTGCACCAGCTTGCACCTAGTTGTATGGACTTGGGAGGGGATAGTGCACAGGTGTCTGGGTGCTGCCCTGAGTGTTTGGCAGTGGCAGCTGCAGGGCTGCAGCTGTGTTCCCAGGGTAGTGATAGCAACAGTGTCTGGTGCTTGGTAGGCCCCGTTTCGCACTTAGCCCCCTGATGCCCTTAGCCCACACTGGATTTGCCTGGCCACCAGTAGCCTGCACAAGAAGTGCCCAATCTCCAGTATAGGAGCAAAAGTCTTATGGATGGCTGTGCCAGAGATACCGAACCACTGCAGGCAAGCAAGTGGTCTCGGTGTTGTGGGCAGTCTGCACCCCGGGAAGCCTGGTCTGCCACAGTTTAGCAAGCTGCTTCCTGTCACGGGTGAGCTGTGCCCAGCGACGCCTGATCCACAGCAGGCTATCAAGGGGCTTCTGTTGCGGTAGCACAGGAGGGATGTATCCGGAAGATGCAGGGACCACAGAGCTCTATCAAGCCTCTAGCTGCTGAGGATTGCACTTGAGTTGCCCTGCCCTTTGCAGGCTCACCTAGGGCTGCTGGAGGTTTGAGCTGGATCCGCCCCACCCTCTGCGCTGGTGCAAGGTGCCTCCTGTCGTGGTCAGCCCCTCCTCTTCTCCTCCTCCCCAGCAATGGAGCCTTGCCTCTCCTGCGGGTGCAGACCTTCTCCCAGGTTCCCTCTGACCTAGTGTTCCACTCCCAAGCCCGTAGAGTATCGCAACCCTGCCATGGCGCACTGCTTCTTAGCCCCATAGGCTGTCTGCACACCGCCAACCACAGCTCTTTCCTGGGGCTGACTTCCGGAACCTAAGTCTCAGCTCCCAGTCCCCACCCAAACGTCTCAGGCTGTCATGTCTGTGATGGTCTTCAGATGATCTGTGAGGCTCTCACTCTGCTTTGCTGTTCTCAGTCCAGCTGCTGCACTTTTCTTGGGCTTTGAGGTCCCTCCAGCACTGATCTTTCCATTGGTTAGGTGGCTTTACAGGGTGTGGGTTCCTTTGCTCCTTCACAGCTCCCTCCCTGGAGTGCTGGTGCTGTCCCGATTCCTTTTCTCGCTGTCTTTTTTTTTTTTTCCTGTTGTTCTGCCCAGTTATGTCAAGAGTTTCTTGCCCTTTTTGAAGGTTTAAGTTCTTCTGCCAGCATTCAGTTGATATTTTGTACAGGTCGTTTTACATGTAGAAGTGTTTTTTTGATGTGTGTGTGGGAGAGGGTGAGCGCCACCTCTTACTCCTCTGCCATCTTGCCGCAACCTCTAGTCAGATTGCCATGTCATGAACTCCAGATATAGGAATTTTTTGTGTTAGTGTAATTTCAAAAATAACCACTTGGTGGCAGAAGATCCTTATGTATGGAAATACATTAGTGAATGAAATTCAGAAAATTTATGTCAGTTTTATCTGAAATTGTCTTTTCATATTTCTACTAGCAGTTTTAATGCTTGTATTGTCTGATAAAGATACATATTGCCATTTAAAACATTTTAAATATTTAATTTTAAAATTTTAAAAGGAAAATTGTTTTTTGTTTCTTGTATATAATTTTAATCCATTTTTCAATGTTTTGTGGATGTCCCCTGAATAGTGTTTTAAATACGTATTTTGGTAAATTTCTTTTTTCTTAGTAAGTTGGTTTAGAAGAAATTCAGCACAGTTACTTGCTGTTTATAGATAAGTGTATGAAACCCAATATGGGGACTTTTATTTGACTTTAGAAATTAAGGAATTGATTCAGCATACATTCTTTTGTGTTAACTTGCCTAGGATTTAGAATGGACACCTTGTGTTTTTTTTACTGTTTAGTTTCTTGCCTCTTTTCCTTGTGACTGTCAGGTCTTCTCTGAAATTTTCCCTGTCTTAATTATTCATTCTTTAAAAACATATTAATTGTTTAACGTGTTTCATGTACTGCCTTGACATTGATAATTCATAGTGTTAAAAAAAATTCACGGAGTTCCCTGGTGGCCTAGCTGTAAGGGATTTGGCACTGTCACTGCTGTGGCTTGGGTGCTTCCATATGCTGTGGGCATGGTCCAAAACAAAACGAAACAAAACAAAAAATATAGAGCATAATATTTTTAAAAATTCAGCATATGTAAATCTTCATTTTTTTTGAGTTCACAATCTTGCAAGGCAGATAGCTACCAAATATATTACTTGTGGGTTAATGTTTGTGGTTCTTATTAAAAAGCTATACTTTTCATAAAATTTTAAGGAGTATGCATCTTTTACATAAATATGATAGATTAATTGCGAAAGCATGGATTAAATGAATGAAGACCTGAAAAAGATAAAGATTTGGAAATCTTGTGAAAACTTAAAATAGTCCAAAGTATTTTTTTGTTTGCTTTTTGAAAACTGTGATAAATTATGTAGAAAAAAAAGGCAGGGGGATAATATGACATTTTTTTAAGTTGGCTAGTAACATTCTGGCCTTTTTATTTTTTAGTTATGTATATTAAGCTTTTTTTTTTTAATGTTCACTGAGCTGCTTTATTGAAGTATATTTGATCTGTTTTTTTTTCAGTGTGCACATGTTTTATATCTGAATTTGATTGTATAATTTGTTAAAACTGGGATGCTTGGAAATTTAGAAGTACTAAAATGAAATCATAAAACACATATACATATCTGAAATGCATATTTACTGACTTATAAATTTGGTTTATTGATAGAACTATAAAATAGTTCTTTTTGAAAACTGTTCTCAAAACTAAGTTTTCAGAATCTAAAAATTATATGTATATCTGTTTACTTTAAGGCCAAAAAGTTTCCCTTGTAGTGATTATATGATCATTACAAAAAGATCATAAATAGAATAATTACTTTTGGGATATATTAAAGTACTTTCTTTTTAGCTGTTTTTGTCTATAATACTGTGTCGTTATTTCTGAAGAATATATAGTTTTTGCAGTGTGGTTTTGTTATTTAGAATTTTTCTTAATATTGCCTGCAGGCTCTTTCAAAGTTACATTTTATGAATATTACTTTTGAATTTTTGACATCTTTAATAGAGAAAACCATCTTTATGATATATCAAAAGAGCTTAGGACAAATTCTGCTTGATGTAGGCTGTTTTCAAATATTTTTTGTATTGAAATGTGTAAATGCTTAAGCTCCAGTATTTTGACTGGTATATCTTTTCATCTTCATTTATAGCAGCTTTTTTTTTTTCTCTTTTTAGGGCTATACCTGGGGCATATGGAAGTTCTTGGGCTTAGGGTCAAATCAGAGCTGCAGCTGAGGCCAACACCACAGCTACTGTGATGCCGGATCCAAGCTGCATCTGCGATCTGCACTGCAGCTTGTGGCAATACTGGATCCTTAACCCACTGGCAAGTCCAGCGTTTGAACTGGCATCCTCATGGACACCATGTTGGGCTCTTAACCCACTGAGCCACAAAGGGAATGCCTGTAATAGCTTTTTTTTGACAAATGTTTTTATAGATAAAACTTGTCAGAAGAATAGTCTTTATTGATTGTTTTGAATGTTTTGCCAAATTCAGATGTTCCTAAATCATAGGCCTTTTAAATTTTCATCCATTTTGATAAAAATATAAATACATCCAATGGTAAATATTGGCATTCCTTTAAAAGATTGTACCCAGGGGTTCCCACTGTGACGCAGTGGGTTAATGATCAGGCTTGTTTCTGTTCAGGTACTGGTTCGATCCCCTGCCCAGGGCAGTGGGTTAAGGATCTGGTGTTGCTGAAGCTGTGGCCTAGGTAGCAGCTCCAGCTTGGATTCAGTCCCTGGCCCAAGAACTTTCATATGCGGTGGGGTGTGGCCATAAAATTTAAAAAAAGAGAGTAAATTTCTAATATCTTTACTTTGGTTCCATGAATTAGGTAAGGAAATCAAGCTATTAATTGGTTTAATTTAGTTTTCTATTTGAAGTATCTGATATCACTGATATCTCGCTAACTTTTCAAAGTTGCTCTTTTGTGAATAGTTGTTTTTTATTTGCACAAAGATAATCAGGAATGAAAATGAGTGAAATTAATTTCGACAATTAGTGATGTAATTGAAAAAATGCTTCTTAGTGTAACGTGTAGCCGTAACAAAGGCTGCATGTTAGGTTGTCTCCTTGTACGGCCTTCTTAAAATAATTCAGAATAACTTTAGATATGGATGCAAAATCAGTGAATTTGTATCTTCTGCTTTTCATGCTGTCAGTGATAACTGCATTAGTGTCCATGTTGCACATTTATTAAAAATTTTTTTCTTGAGAAATGGAAATTCTATACCTAATTTTTATTCAAGATGCATTTTTTTTTTAAATGCTTACTGGTGCCAAAAGGATGTATGGCAAAATAAAAAAGCATTACCAAACAATATACATAAATAATTGTAAGTAGAGATTTTTGCTGTATGTTACATGACAAACTACTTTGGTGGGCTCAAACTCTCTGTATACTGTGTTTATCCTGTATATACTGTGTTTCCCTTACATATCTCACATATACCTAACCTATAATTTCCCATGTTTCCTGCTGAGCCTGCCGGATGGCAGCTTTGTATACTTGGCTGAAGGACAGACCAAGGCAGAACTACCTGGTAGACCAAGTATGTGGTCAGGGAAGTAGAGTCAAAAACTTATTTGACTGTTTTACTCTAGGAGTTTTATCCCTGGACCCTCTGTGCCTCAGTGGATTTGCATTATCAGTCAGGCCTTGTATGCTGTCCTTGAAAGGGGTGTGTTATACTACGTCAGGAAAGGGTCGGGAGAGAGATATGGTTATTAATAGTCATCTTCCAGATTTAACCAATTACTACTGTCGTTGTGCGTCTCTCACACTACTAGACTGGACTGTGGCTGAAGCTGGAAGTACAAAATGGAGAGATGCCAGTGCCACCTCAGTGGTCTCAAGGCAACTGTTAAGGTGAGAAAGTGAAAAAAATTCAGGACAACTCTTAAACTGGGTGAAATATCAAAACAGTAGTCAGGACAGTCCTATACCAGCCAGAATGTATGGTTGCTTTACTTTTATCTATTATCTGTTAGCATTAGTTTGATGGGGAAGTGGTATACTATGGTTTTATGAATAAAGTATTGAATTTAGTCAAGATTTTTTAGTTCTTGACTCCACTGATGTGCTATATCACCTATGTCATGTTTTATAGTTTGTTCCTAATTTTTTCCGTCTTTCCAATAAATAGAACATATGCTTCAGACCCATTTGGTAGAACATATTTATATGAACAAATTAGACCTGGCAAGGCATTTGGATCTTACAGTAGTATATCTGAATCTAAAAGAATTGTTGGCCTTATAAGGTGAAAAGGCTGCCAATATAGCAGTCCTCAGAAATAGCAGTGAAAATGTTCCACTGAGTTTGAGGGCACACCTGGTTTCTTGAAAGACCTTGTGTCCTGGAATGCTCACTTTATTTCTTTAACTAAACTTAAGGTCTGTGCCAGGTACAGACTCCTGGGAAACTGTATCTTTATATGGATGCTGTGGGTTAGACCAGTTTTCCATCCAAAAGTACTACAGAAAATCAGTTCCCTCTGACCTCCCTCTTAATTTTTGAAAGTCTGTCCAAGGAAGTACGTTTTGGCCTTTAACAAAGATTCTCTCCTTGATCTTCTGAGCCCAGTGCAGCTCCATTCTTGGACATGTCTTCCAGGAGCCAAGTTTTAGCAAGAATCCTGTCAAATTATTTTAACCAGGTCCTCTACCATCAGTATCAGGTTCCTATCCACCACCACCCTGTAGGTAATACCTGATCACCCTGGCCTGCTTATAGCAAGAGTCCTGTTAGGTTAGCGTCTCGAAGAATTGTCTTATTTTAATAATTCAATCTGCTGGCCTCCCCACCTCTTCATCCTGCTTCTTCACTATAAATTTCTGCTTATTCTTGGTGTATTCAGAATTGAGCTTAATCCTCCTCCTCTACTGCAAAACCCCATTGCAGTAGTTCCAATACTTATCTCAGTAGTCCTGAGTAAAGCCTAATTTACTGTTTTAACAAATGCTGTGAATGATTTTTTCTTTTAACACCTTGCTGTCGCTGCTTACTTTTCTTGAAGATATCTTATATTTCTGAGTCTGGCGTTCTTCTATTAAAATGGCCAGTTAACCTGGTTTACATTTAAATAAGTTGTTGAGCTTTTATTTCTTGTTGGTAATTGGTTAATTGAAACTTTAAAAATCACCACAGAAGTGTAAGGGAGAGAAAATATACCCGTGATAGTGTCACTGAACTCAGGTCCAATTGCTTGCTGCTCTAAAATGAATACCTGAGAGAAAGGCAAATGTTGGTAGAAAGGAAAGTGCTTTTAATCAGAATGCTGGCAATATATGGAGGTGGAGGACTCAGTGTCCTCCCAAAACAGCTTTCAGAGATTTTCCTCAGCCATGAAATTTCTAAAGAGAAAAAAGGAAGCAATCTCAGTTAATCATTTTTGAGATGGGGATCATTTTGAGATAATGGTACACATCCCCCACGGTGTACAGGCTTGTCCAATTCTTGTGATGTGTCTTTCGAAGCTGTCTTGTTCACACAGTTTTGTTGGTGAGATTCCTGAAGCGGAAGCTGGTGAAGGGATCTTGGTCATCTGTTAATAACTTATTCTTCATTTCTAATTCCTTGGTTTACAGTACAAACGAACAGGTTAGGCAAGGTGTGCTTGGCTGGAGATGAGTAGAATATGGGGGTACCTGGTTTAAGGTTTTGACAAAACAAAAGGGACCTCCTGCAGAGAGCTCTTTTCTTGCCAGAAGCTGCTTACAATGGGGAACATAATTATATCTTTAGCCCACAGTTTCTTTAGAGTACACAGACCTGTTGGTTTTAGGTTTTCTGCCATCTTTGTAACACTCCTTAGTTTGGGTTGCTTGTGATAGTCTTTTTTAAAAAATTGAAATATGGTTGATTTACGATATTAGTATCTGCTGTACATCAATATGATTCAGTTATATCTAATGTGTATTCTTTTAAAAAAATACTCTTTTCCGTTATGGTTTATTATAGGATATTGAATATAGTTCCTGTTCAGTGGAACCTTGTTTAGCCATTCTGTACATAATAGTTTGCATCTGCTAACCCCAAACTCCCACCCCATCCCGCTCCCTTTCCGCTTGGCAACTTCAGCCATGTTCACTGTGAGTCTGTTTCTGTTTTGCAGGTAAGTTCATTTGTGTCATGTTTTAGATTCCACTTATAAGTGATATCATATGGTATTTGCCATTCTCTTTCTTACTTCATTTAGTATGATAATGTCTAGTTCCATCTATGTTGTTGCAAATAGTATTATTTCATTTTTTATGGATGAGTAAAATTCCATTGTATATACATGTACCATATCTTCTTTTTTTATTTTTTCCCATTGATTAATGAATTTTATTACAATTATAGGTGTACAAAAATCATCACATCAATTTGATAGCATTTGTGTCGCAAACCCTCAGTGCATCCCCCCACCCCCCAGATTGTCTTATTTGGAAACCAAAGGTTTTCCAAAGTCTGTGAGTCATTGTCTGTTCTGCAAAGAAGTTCATTGTGCCTTTTTAGTTTCCACATGTAAGCAGTAGCATTGGGTGTTGCTGTCTAATTGTCTGACTGGTTTCATTTCGCATGATAATTTCTAGGTCCATCCATGTTGCTATAAATGTTATTTCGTTCCTTTTAATGGCTGAGTAATATTGCATTGTGTGTATGTACCATATCTTCCCTGTACACTCCTCTGTCGATGGACATTTAGGTTGTTTCCATGACCTGGTTATTGCATAGAGTGCTGCAGTGAAGAGCACATGGAGTACATGTGTCTTTTCGAGTCATGTTTTTTTCTGGATAGATGCCCAGGAGTGGGATTGGTGGATCAGATGGTAATTCTATTTTGAGTTTTCTGAGGAATCTCCATACTGTTTTCCACAGTGGTTGCACCAGTTTGCATTCCCACCAACAGTGTAATAGGGTTCCTTTTTCTCCACACCCTCGCCAGCACTTCTTGTTTGGAGACTTTTTGATGAAGGCCATTCTGGCTGGTGTAAGGTGGTACCTCATAGTGGTTTTGATTTGCATTTCTCTAATAAGGAGCAATGTTGAACATGTTTTCGTGTTTATTTGCCATCTGCATGTCTTCTTTGGAGAATTGTCTGCCTAGATCCTCCACCCATTTTTTGATGGGGTTGTTTGTTTTTTTAGTATTGAGCTGTAGGAGGTGTTTGTAACTCTTGGAGATTAATCCCTTGTCAGTTGATTCATTTGCAAATATTTTCTCCCATTCTGTGGGTTGTCTTTTCGTTTTGTTTAGGGTTTCCTTTGCTGTGCAGAAACTTTGAAGTTTAATTAAGTCCCATTTGTTTATTTTTCTTTTTATTGTCATTACTCTTAACAGGTGGATCTGAGAAGATGTTGCTATCATTTATGTTGGAGAGTGTTTGGCCTATGTTTTGCTCTAAGAGTTTTATAGTATCTGGTCTTATATCTAGATCTTTAATCCATTTTGAGTTTATTTTTGTGCATGGTGTTGGCAAGTGTTCTAGTTTCATTTTTTTACATGTGGCTGTCCAGTTTTCCCAGCACCTCTTATTGAAGAGGCTGTCTTTTCTCCAATGTATATTCTTGCCTCCTTTGTCATAGATTAGTTGACTATAGATGCGTAGGTTTAATTCTGGACTTTCTATCCTGTTCCATTGATCTATATTTCTGTCTTTGTGCCAGTACCATACGGTTTTGATGACTGTAGCTTTGTAGTATTGTTTGAAGACAGGGAGCCTGATTCCTCCAGCTCGATTTTTCTTTCTCAGGATGTCTTTGGCTATTCTGGGTCTTTTGTGTTTCCAAACAAACTTTAAAATATTTTGTTCTAGTTCTTTGAAAAATGTCATTGGTAATTTGATCTGGATTACACTGACTGTATAGGTTGCCTTGGGTAGTGTAGTCATTTTGATAATACTGACTCTTCCAATCCAAGAGCATGGTCTGTCTTTCCATCTGTTCATGTCATCCTTGATTTCTTTCATCAGCGTCTTACAGTTTTCAGAGTATAGGTCTTTTGTCTCTTTAGGTAGGTTTTTCCCCCAAGTATTTGATTCTTTTTGATGCGATGGTAAACGGGATTGCTTCCCTAATTTCTCTTTCTGGTCTTTCATTGTTAGTATATAGAAATGCAGTCGATTTCTGTGTATTAATTTTGTACCTGCGACTTTGGCAAATTCATTGATGAGCTCTAACAGTTTTCTGGTAGAGTCTTTAGGATTCTCTAAGTATAGTATCATGTCATCTGCCAATAGTGATAGTTTTACTTCTTCCTTTCCAATTTGGATTCCTTTTATTTCTTTGATTTCTCTGATTGCTGTGGCTAGGACTTCCAGAACTATGTTGAATAGCAGTGGCGAGAGTGTACATCCCTGTCTTGTTCCTGATCTTGGTGGGAATTCTTTCAGCTTTTCAACATTGAGAATGATGTGAGCTGTGCGTTTGTCATAGATGGCTTTATTATGTTGAGGTAGGATCCCCCTCTTCCCACCTTCTGCAGGGTTTTTATCAGAAATGGGTGTTAGATTTTGTCAAAGGCTTTTTCTGCATCTGTGGATAGGATCATATGGTTTTTATTCTTCAGTTTGTTAACGTGGTGGTGTATCACACTGATTGATTTACGGATACTGAAGAATCCTTGCATCCCTGGGATAAATCCCACTTGATCATGATGTACAGTCCTTTTAATGTATTGCTGGATTTGGTTGGCTGGTATTTTGTTGAGGATTTTTGCATCTATGTTCACCAGTGATATTTTCTTTTTTTGTGGTATCTTCATCTGGTTTTGGTATCAGCGTGATGGTTGCCTCATAGAATAAGTTTGGGAGTGTCCCTTCCTCTGCAATTTTTAGGAAGAGTTTCAGAAGGATAGGCGTTAGCTTTTTTCTAAATGTTTGATAGAATTCGCCTGTGAAGCCATCTGGTCCTGGACTTTTGTTTGTTGGAAGTTTTTTAATCACAGTTTCAATTTCAGAACTTGTATTGGTCTGTTCATCTTTTCTATTTCATCTTGGTTTAGTCTTGGAAGACTGTACTTTTCTAAGAATTTGTCCATTTCTTCTAGGTTTTCCATTTTATTTCGTATAGTTGCATATAGTAGTCTCTTATGATCCTTTGTATTTCTGTGATGTCTGTTGTTACTTCTCCCTTTTCATTTCTAATTTTATTCATTTGCATCACCTCCTTTTTTTTTGATAAGTCTGACTAAGGGTTTATCAATTTTGTTGATCTTTTCAAAGAACCAGCTTTTAGTTTCATTGCTCTTTTCCATGGTTGTCTTCATTTCTATTTCATTGATTTCTGCTCTGATTTTTATGATTTCTTTTCCTCTACTAACTTTAGGTCTTGTCTGTTCTTCCCTCTCTAGCTGCTTTAGATGTAAAGTAAGGTTGTTTATTTGAGCTTTTTTCTTGTTTCTTGAGGTAGGCTTGTATTGCTATGAACTTCCTCTTAGAACTGCTTTTGCTGCATCCCAGAGGTTTTGGAGTGTCGTATCTGTGTTGTCATTTGCTTTTAGGTATTTTTTGATTTCCTCTTTGATTTCTTCAGTGATCCATTGGTTGTTTAGTAGCATGTTGTTTAGTCTCCACGTGTTTGTATTTTTTGCCATTATTTTTCTTGTTTTTGATTTCCAGTGTAATAGCGTTGTGGTCAGAAAAGATGCTTGATTTGATTTCAGTTTTCTTAAAGTTATCGAGGCTTGATTTGTAGCCCAGTATGTGATCAGTCTTAGAGAATGTTCCATGTGCATTTGAGAAGAATGTGTATTTTATTGCTTTTGGATGGAATGTCCTATAAATATCTATGAAGTCCATCTGATCTAATGCTTCATTCAGGGCCTGTTTCCTTATTGATTTTCTGTCTGGATGATCTATTCATTGCTGTTAAGTGAGGTGTTAAAGTCCCCCACTATGATTGTGTTATTAGCAGTTGTTTTATATATTGTGGTGATCCTGTGTTGGGTGCATAGATATTTAAAATTGTTATGTCTTCTTCTTGGATTGATCCTTTGATCATTATGTAGTGCCCTTCCTTATCTCTTAAAGTGTTCTTCATTTTAAGGTCTATTTTGTCTGATATGAGTATTGCTACTCCGACTTTCTTTTGATTCCCATTTGCATGGGATATTTTCTTCCATCCTCTCACTTTCAATTTGTATGTGTCCCTAGAAGTGAAGTGGGTCTGTTGAAGAAACCATATGTATGGGTCTTGTTTTTGTATCCATTCAGGTAGTCTATGTCTTTTGGTTGGGGCATTTGGTCCATTAACATTTAAGGTAATTATTGACATGTATGTTCTTATTGCCATTTTATTAACTGGTTTGAATTTTTGTTGCTCTTTTTTCTTCCCGTTATTCTCTTGTTGTTTCCTCTTGTGATTTGATGACTCTCTTTAATGTTGTATTTGAGTTGATTTTTCTTATTTGTTTGTGTATCAATTGTATATTTTTGGTTTGCAGTTACCCTGAAGTTTTGATACAGGAGTCTATATATAAACGAAATTGTTTTAAGTTGTTGGTTTCTTAATTGCATGTGTGTCTCCAGTGTCCTGCATTTGTGCTCTCTTCTCTCCATTTCTGATTTTGGTAGCATAATTGTGCATGGATGATTTAGTATCTTTATGGTATATGTGCCTTTGCTGGTGAGCCTTGTCATTTGTGGCGTTTTTGTTTCTGGTTGTGGCCTTTTCTTTTCTGCCTAGAGAAGTTCCTTTAGTATTTGTTGTAAAGCTGGTTTTGGTGTTGCAGAAATCTCTTAGCTTTTGCTTCTCTTTGCTTAGGTTTTGATCTCTCCTTCAAATCTGAATGAGAGCCTTGCTGGGTAAAGTAATCTTGATTGGATGTTTTTTCTTTCATCACGTTCAGTATATCATGCCACTCCCTTGTGGCCTGCAGAGTTTCAGCTGAAAAATCTGCTGATAACCTTATCGGGGTATGTCATTTATTTGTTTTCCCTAGCTGCTTTCAATATTTTCTCTTTGTCTTTAATTTTGGTCATTTTGATTAATATGTGTTTTGGGATGTTCCTCCTTGGGTTTATTTTTTATGGTACTTGTTGTGCTTTCTGAATTTCAGTGAGTGGTTCCTTTCCCATATTAGGGAAGTTTTTGGCTATTATTTCTGTGAATATTTTTTTTTGTCCCCTTCTCTCTCTCTTCTCCCTCTGGCAACCCTATAATTCGGACCTTGGTGTGTTTAACATTATCCCAGAGTTCTCTAAGACTCTCCTCATTGCCTTTTAATCTTTTATCTCTTTTCTCTTCCACATTAGTGATTTCCACTAATCTGTCTTCCACCTCTCTGATTCGTTCTTCTGCCTCCTATATTCTACTGCTGGCTGCTTCTAATGAATTTTTTATTTCAGTTATTGTATTTTTCATCTCTTCTTGCTTAATTTTTATATCCTGCATTTCTTTGCTCAGTGTTTCCTGTAAATTATCAATCTTTGCCTCCAGCTTATTTCCAATGTCTTGCATAATCTTCAGTGTCTTTCTGGGAGGCTGATAATCTCCTCATCAGTGAGCTGTTTTTCTGTTTTTTTTTCTTTCTCCCTTATCTGAGTTACAGTTTTCTGTCTTTTCATTTTTATAGGTTTTTGATATGGTGACCTTTTTGCAGACAATAGAGTTGTATCCTCTGTTACCTCTGGTGTTTGCCTCCCCTGTGCCTGAAGTTGGTATAGGGGCCTTGCTGTAGGCTTCCTGATGGGAGGGACTGGTGCCTGCCTGCTTGTAGGTAGGGCTGATTCCTATCTCTGATGGGTGGGGCTTTGTTTCTGGGTTAGGTTAGAGGCAGCTGTGTGCCTGAGGGGTCTATAGTCAGGCTCTTTACTGATGGGTGGAACTGTGGTCACAAGGGTGTTATTGTTTGGCCTGGGGCTTCTCAGTGCTGATGGGCTGTTCCAGATTTTCCCAAAAATGGCTACCTCCAGAGAGATGCAGGGTGATGAATATTCCCAAGAACTTCACCTCCAATTCCCTTTCCCCACAACAAGCCACATTCACCCCTGTTTTCCCAGGAGATCCTCCAACAATTGCAGTCAGGTTCCACTCGGATTCCTATGGAGACTTTTTGCTTTACCCTGGGACCCAGTGCACGTGAAAGTCTGTGTGCACCTTTCCAGAATGGGGTCTTTGTTTCCCCCCGTCTGATGGAGCTCCTGCACATAAGCCCCACTGGCCTTCAATGCCAGATGCTCTGGGGGCTCTTTCTCCTTGTGCCAGATCCCCAGGCATGGGGATTTTATATGGGGCTCAGAACTCTCAGTCCTGTAGGTGAGTCTCTGTGATACAGTTACTTTCCAGTCTGTGGGTCTTCCCACTTGGGTAGTATGGGGTTGCTTATATCGTGTAATTGCCCCTCCTACCTCTTGATGTCATCTCCTCTTTGTCTTCTGGAGTAGAATATCGTTTTGAAAGTTTCCAGTCCATCTGGTTGAAGGTTGCTCAGAGTTTGTAATTTTCTTGTTTTTATGAGAGAAGTTGAGCTCCAGTCCTTCTATTTTGCCATCTTAATCCAATCTATTTCTGGCTGCATATTCTTTTTTTTTTTTTATCTTTTGAGAGGGAACAGCAAATTCACTGTTGACTAAAAATATCTGTTCATGAGTTCCCGTTGTGGCTCAGTGGTTAATGAATCAGACTAAGAACCATTAGGTTGTGGGTTTGATCCCTGGCCTTGCCCAGTGGGTTAGGATCTGGTGTTGCCGTGAGCTGTGGTGTATGTTGCAGACGCGGCTCGGATCCCGCGTTGCTGTGGCTGTGGCAGAGGCCGGCTGTGGCGAAAGTCCTGTTAGACCCCTAGCCTGGGAACCTCCATATGCTGTGGGTGTAGCCTTAGATAAGGCAAAAAGACAAAAAAAAATTAAAAAGAATAAAAATATCTGTTCAAATTGTCTACTTTATTATCTTTAAAATGCTTTTTACATGATTGGGACCAATCAAGATGGGAAAACCCCACACAGTAATTTGAATAGCAAAGTTTAATATAAATGATTGGTAATTATAAGAGTAGATTGGAATAACAAAAGATTGTCTAGAAAAAAATGAAGAGAATAAGAATAACATAAAAGGTACAACCACTCCCCTCAGGGCTGAGAGAGATCACAGAGACATCCTCCTAACCTCCTGCAGAGAACCAGACCCTGTTGGAGGGGCACAGCCATAGCTCACTGGATGGTAGAGGAGTTGCTGTGGTGCCTAAAGGTGTCTAGGAAAGCTGTTTTCAGGAAGATGTTTCACTGGGGATGTCTGGGGAGGGTGGTGATTAGAGGAGCTGTCGGCTGCTGATTGTTGCTGGCCACCAGGCACTGCAGGAGCTATGACTGCTGCAGGAGCACATGCTGGGGAAAGCTGTGCCTGCTTAAGCAGACCAAAATGAGCAGGCAACACTGTCTCTCCTGACAAAGCTTAACATCGTGCCATCTAGGAAAGGAAAAAATATTTAAAGGGCCTAGATCCATTTCCAGAACAGACTTTGGGTGAATTTGGAGCTGTGGCTCTAAAGTAATAAGCAGCATGGAAAGAAACAGCTGTCTCATTTTGCTGTGCTCTAGTGAATTGCACTTCCTGTTCATCATTAAATTTGTAATACTGTCTTCCTATCTTTTTGTTTTTGGTCTTAGCTTTTGTATCTATTTGATTCTGTGTCCGTAATACGCCTGTTAAAATTTAGAAGTTTTTCACACTGTATTTTTAAGTTTAAAAAATAAACAATGAAATTTTAACTTTAAAAATACTTTGATTTAATTAGCAATTAATAGGTAGTATTGTAAGTCAGTCTGTCATTCATACAGTATTCTAATACACATGACATTGGTATCTAGAAAAATATCACTTGAGTTCCCATTGTGGCCCAGTGGTAACAAACCTGATTAGTATCCATGAGGATGTGGGGGTCAATCCCTGGCCTCGCTTATAGGGTCAGAGGATCAGGTGTTGCCATGAGCTGTGGTGTATGTAGGTCATGCATGTGGCTTGGATCTGACGTTGCTGTGGCTGTGATGTAGGCCAACAGCTGTAGCTCTGATTGACCCCTAGCCTGGGAACCTCCATATGCCTCAGGTATGGCCCTCAGAAGACACACACACGAAAAGAAAAATACCGCTTCAGCTGGATCGATCTGTTCACACTAACTGTATGGGTAGTATGCTTGGCTGTAATTCTGGAAGTAATTCTTGCACTCCTCTCCCCCTAGTATAATATAATAATGATATCTTATACAAAGCAATTATTAAAGTGAAAACCATGAAGTATTCACTGGGAAGATATTTTATACTAGTTCAGTTTTTTTGAAGCTTTTATTTTGAATTCATTAGAGATTCCTAGGTTGCAAAGAAATGTACATGGGTCTTAACCCATCTTTGTCCAGTGTTAACGTTGTGTGTAACTATAGTACAATGTCAAAACCAAGTAATTGGCCTTGTTAACAGTCCAGAGAAGTTATATTTCCCTAGTTATTGTTTGTGTGTCTGTGTGTCTGTAGATCTAGCGGTTTTATACGGGTAGCTTGTGTAAGCACCACCACAGTGAAGATACAGATCTGTACCGCCACTTCAAGGCTCTTTTGTACTACGCCTTCGTAGGCACTTTCACCCCATCCCTCCTGCATCCCAAACCCCTAGCTAGTAATCTGGTCTCCATCTCTATAATTTTGTTACCTAGGAATATTATATAAATGGAATCATGTAACTTTTTGAGAATTGCCGTTTCACTTAGCATAATTCCCTTGAGGTTCATCCAAACTGCTTTGTTTATCAACAGTTCTTTTTTTATTGCTGAGTAATGTTCCATAGTATAGCTGTGCTATCGTTGGTTTAACCATTGTTGAGCCACTGTCTGTTGAAGGACATTTAGGTAGTGTGCAGCTTTTGCCCATTATTAATAATACTGTTAACATTTTTATATATGCTCCTATATGATGTGTCTGGGGAATAAATCCCTAAGAGTACAGTTGTTGGGGTATATGGTAAGTCTGTTTGAAAGAAGCTGCCAAGAGTGACTGCCATTTTATGTACCTGCTTATATAGTTGACCAGTTTCTGTACATCCTCATCAGTGTTCATTGTCACTGTTTTTAATTTTAGCTATTTTGATAAGTGTGTAATGATACCTCATTGGGTTTTAATTTTCGTTTTCCTAAAGACTGGATGGTGTACATCTTTTCATGTGCTTATTTGCCATCTGTAGGTTGTCTTTGGTGAAATATTTGTTCAGGCCTTTTGCCCATTTTCTAATTGGATTTACTTTCTCTTGAGTTTTGAGAATTCTTTATATATTCTGATACTACTGTTTTGTCAGCTGCATAGTTTGTACGTATTTCTCCTAGTCTATAGGGTTTTTTGTTTGTTTGTTTGTTTTTATTAACAGGGTCTTTTTCAGAGCAAAAGTGTTACATTTTAATCAAGTCCAATTTATTGTTTTCTTTTTATGGGTCATGTTGGTGTCAAGTCTAAGAACTCTTCATTTACTCCCAAGTTCTGAAGCTTTTCTCCTATGTTTTTTTGATGAAAGTATTATAGTTGTACATTTAACATTTAAATTTAAACCAGTGATTCTTTTTTTTTTTTTGTCTTTTTGCCTTTTCTAAGGCCGCACTCGCAGCGTATGGAGGTTCCCAGGCTAGGGGTCTAATCGGAGCTGTAGCTGCCAGCCTACGCCAGAGACACAACAATGCAGGATCCGAGCCGCGTCTGTGGCCTACACCACAGCTCACGGCAACGCCCTATTCTTAACCCACTGAGCAAGGCCAGGGATTGAACCTGCAACCTTATGGTTCCTAGTCGGATTCGTTAACTGCTGTGCCATGACAGGAACTCCCCAGTGATTCATTTTGATTTACTTTTGTATATAGTGTCAGGTTTAACTCAAGGTTCACTTTTTTGGCCTATGGATGTCCAGTTGCCTCATCACCATTTGTTGTAAAGGCTATTTCTCTTTTGTTGAATTGGTTTTGCACCTAAAAAATCAATTAGGGAGAGTTCCTATCATGGCTCAGAGGAAACAAATCTGACTAGCATTTATGAGGATGCAGTTTCAATCCCTGGCCTTGCCCAGTGGGTTAAGGATCCGGCATTGCCGTGAGCTGTGGTGTAGGTCGCAGGCGCAGCTCGATCCCTGTGTTGCTGTGACTGTGGTGTAGGTCAGCGGCTACATATCTGATTGGATCCCTGGCTTAGGAACCTTCATATGCCATGGGCGTGGCCTTAAGGAAAAAAAAAAAATCAGATATGTTTATGTGAGTCTATTTCTGGGTTCTCTGTTTTCCATTGATCCTTGTGACTCTTGCTTCATCACACTGTCTTATTTGCTATGGCAGTATAGGAAGCCCTAACATCAGGAGATGTGATTGCTGTGGTGTAGGCTGGCAGCAGTAGCTCCGATTCGACCCCTAGCTTGGGAACTTCCACATGCCTCAGGTGTGGCCTTAAAAAAAAAAAAAATTGATTCTTGAAACTTTTCAAAATTTTCCACTGTGAGGAGTACCCGTTGTGGCTCAGTGGTTAATGAATCTGACTAGGAACCATGAGGTTGCAGGTTCGATCCCTGGCCTTGCTCAGTGGGTTAACGATCCGGTGTTGACATGAGCTGTAGTGTAGGTTGTAGACATGGCTCGGATCTGACAATGCTATGGCTGTGGCGAAGGCCGGCAGCTAGAGCTCCTGTTAGACCCCTCGCCTGGGAACCTCCATATGCCGCGGGTGCGGCCTTAGAAAAGGCAAAAAGACAAAAAAAAATTTTTTTTTCCACTGTGAAGTGAGGCGTGTATCTCTAGGCATTTTTGACAGATTCCTATTGTTAAGAGTTCCAGTTAATGGATTCTGTATAAAGCAATACTTGGACAATCTGTGCTACTATATATTATTATCCTTCATAAACGTTATAGTTAATGATATATTTTTTTGTTGGGGTTTTTGGAGGGAACTTATGGAAAATATATACCTTATGCATTTCAGCTATATTTTAATTCATACAATATTTATACAATATTACATATATAGTATTTATATAATATTTTTATGTGACCTATTTACTTCAGCATTTATGGCCTAGGTAACAATCAGAAAATTCATCTTATGTTACTTTATAATACCTGATGCTAAATCTCTAAATATGAGTGGTAAATGGTGAAATTCTGTAACTGGCATTTTGATGCCACTGTAAAGAGAAGAAATACATGATACTTTAATTTTGAGATGGGGGGGTACACCCTTGGCATATGGAAGTTCCCTGGCCAGGGATGGAACCTGTGCCATAGCAGTGAACCAAGCCGTTGCAGTGATAACGCCGGATCCTTAACCTGTGTCACAAGAGAATTCCCGGATTCCTTTAAGTATGGCGTATTTCAGCATGCTCAAGGAAGTTAGTATTTTATGTCTTTTTGACATTTTTGAGATTCTGTTTCCTGAATTTTTTTTTTCTATATATGTTTTAGAGAATTTTGTGAGAAATTGTTGTTAATTTTTTTTTAGTTTAAAAATAGTCAAGATGAAGGCATGTTTAGGGCTTTGGTCATTCCAGGTAAACAGTAAACAATTGCATATTTTTCCATTTGTTGCGTTGCCTTCCCATTGTTTCAGATGATTCACTTTTTATTATTCAGGGCTATTCTCTTGTCATATATTCCTCATCTTAAGCATTACCATTCAGAAGAATGATTGAATAGATTTGAATAAAATTTGAATAGATTTGTATTGACTACTTTACCCTACGTAGGATTTTTAGCTTGAAACTAGTCATTGTTACTGTTTTCACATTTCCTGCTCCCAGATGCTAAGCCTAAAATTCTGACTCAGGTGAAACTCACCTTGTAAGATTAATTCTAGCAAATTAAATTTGAGCATGTGTTAATTCTGTTTACCTAATAATTTATGTTATGAAATTTAAGATTTAGTGGGGGTGGTCATCATGCACTGCTCTAAGTAACTTATTGAAAAGTACATCTGTATACACGTTCAAACAGCCTATTTTTTTATTATTATTTTTTTTTCCATTATACCCAGCTGCACAGCATGGTGACAGGGTTACACGTATATATATGGATTTATCACAAGTGGTTAGACATAGTCCCAGTGCTATACAGTAGGATCTCCTTGCTTTTCCACCCCAGAGACAACAGTCTATAACTATTAACCCCAGACCCCCCTACCATCCCACTCCCTCCCCCACCCTTTTGGCAACCACAAGTCTGTTCTCCAAGTCCTTGATTTTCTTTTCTGCATAAAGGTTCATTTGTGCACTATATTAGATTCCAGATGTTAGTGATATCATGTGGTATCTGTCTTTCTCCTTCTGACTTCACTCAGTATGAGGGTCTCTAATTCCATCCATGTTGCTGCAAATGACATTACTTTATTCTTTTTTATGGCTGAGTAGTGTTCTAGTGTGTATATATACCACATCTTCCTAATCCAATCATCTGTCGATGGACATTTGGGTTGTTTCCATGTCTTGGCTATTGTGAATAGTGCTGCAATGAACATGCGTGCGCAGGTGTCTTTTTCAAGGAAAGTTTTGTCCTGATATATGCCAAAGAGTGGGATTGCTGGGTCATATGGTATTTCTATGTATAGTTTTCTAAGGTACCTCCATACTGTTTTCCATAGTGGTTGTACCAGCTTCCATTCCCACCAACAGTGCAGGAGGGTTCCCTTTTCTCCACACCCGCTCCAGCATTTGTTGTTTGTGGACTTGCTAATGATGGCCATTCTGACTGGTGTGAGGTGGTATCTCGTAGTAGTTTTGATTTGCATTTCTCTAATCATCAGTGATGTTGAGCATTTTTTCATGTGCTTGTTGGCCATCTGCATCTCTTCTTTGGAGAACTGTCTATTTAGGTCCTTTGCCCGTTTTTCAATTCAGTTGTTGGTTTTTTTTGCTGTTGAGCTGTTGTTTATATATTTTTTGAGATTAAGCCCTTGTCAGTTGCCTCATTTGACACTATTTTCTCCCATTCTGTAAGTTGTATTTTAGTTTTCTTTTTGGTTTCCTTTGCTGAACAAAAGCTGGGTCCCTTTGGTTTATCTTTACTTTTATTAGGTCCCATTGGTTTATCTTTGCTTTGATTTCTGTTGCTTTGGGAGACTGACCTGAGAAAACATTTGTAAGGTTGATGTCAGAGAATGTTTTGCCAGTGTTTTCTTCCAGGAGTTTAATGGTGTCTTGTCATATATTTAAGTCTTTAAGCCATTTGAGTTTATTTTTGTGCGTGGTGTGAGAGTGTGTTCTAGTTTCATTGATTTGCATGCAGTTTAAACAGCCTAATTTTTTTTTCCTTTTTGATGTTTTTGTTAGTCAACAATACAAAGAAAACATATTTGCTGAGAGCCTAATTAAACACAAACATAGTATAATTTTTCTGTAAACAAGTTTTTTTTGTTTGTTTTTGCTTTTTAGGGCCATACCCATGGCATATGGAAGTTCCCAGGCTAGGGGTCGAATTGGAGCTACAGCCGCAGCCTACACCACAGCCATAACAATATGGGATCTGAGCCATGTCTAGGACCTACACCGCAGCTCACAGCAACGCTGGATCCTTAACTTACTGAGCAAGGCCAGGGATTGAACCTGCATCCTCATGGATCCTAGTTGGGTTCGTTAATTGGTGGGCCATGAAGGAAACTCCCTGAAACAAGTTCTTTATTTTACTGTGTGATAGCATGTATATCTTCTAGGTTCTTTAGACTCTAGCTCTTTGAATAATAAAGTTCTTATTCTCCTTTCCCTTTGTGTCTTTACTTCTCACATATTTAATGCTGTTTATTACACGCCTATAATCATTTATGAAAAGGCAATGAGATGAAATTTATAAAAAATTCCAGTATACTTTGCTGATTTCTAGGGTAAAATACCATAGGCTTTAATTATTTGCAGCTGCCAAAAATCCCATTAAATTTCAAAAGTGTAGTTCATACGTATAATATAGACTGAGTCATAACCTCTTGGGAAGTTCAGAATTTCTCTCTGGTGACTTGCATGTTGTCTTTTAAAAATCAATCCATAATTAGATTGTAAAAGAAAGGATATGATCATGAAAGTTTTAATTGCTCCCTAAGTGTATTTTACCAAAGTAGTAACATTTAAAAAAATTGGAATAGGATGGTATAGTATAATCTGGGTTCTTGAAAGTAGAAATACCAAAAGCATTTCCCCTAGTGTAGTGGTTTAGATCTTGTTAACAGCTTGTATATTTACTAGTGAAGCATAGAGGTTTTAGTGTTGAGTACTTAATTTTGTTGAATATTTAATTTTGTAAATATGTATTCTTTAAAATATTCTCGCTATAATTATCATATGAGGATTAATGTAAAAACTCACATTATCTATATGCACTGGAGATGATATGCATGCCTTGGAAGTCGGTCTCATAAGGACGGGGCCTAACAGTGAAATGGCGAAACTTGTTAAGGGATATAGGGTTGGGAACTCTGTGGTTTGCACCATCTCTGCTTGTCTGTACTTTCTTATTGACCTTAACAGAACTGGGAAGTAAGGAAGGTGACAATTAGAGCATACTGGCAGGCTTCCCTTTTACTCTCTTGGCAGCGTGGGAGATAGGTCTAGCTAGTCAGTCATTGTTTCGTTCTTTTTGGAACCTAGTGACTAAAATTTGTAGAAGCTGCAGTGGCAGTGGCTCTTTCTTTCTTTCTTTCTTTCTCTTTCTTTCGCTCTTTCTTTCTTTCTCTCTTTCTTTTTTCTTTTTTTTTTTTTTGTCTTTTTAGGGCCTCACCGATGGCATGTAGAAGTTCCCAGGCTAGGAGTCTAATGGGAGCTGTAGTCACAGCCACAACAATGCCAGATCCAAGCTGCATCTGTGACCTACACCACAGCTCACAGCGTGGGGTTCCTTAACCTACTGAGCGAGGCCAGGGATCAAACCTACATCCTCATGGATACTAGTCAGGTTTTCATTACCACTGACACACAATGGGAACTTCCAAGAAAGATACATTTATTTGGTGCAAAGTTCTCCAGGTATCCCTTCCATAGTGTTTCTTTTCATTAAACACTTAGAACATTTCAAATTTACTGTTAAACACCTATCAGTTCCTGGATATTAAAGGGCAGAATGAAGAGCAGTGTTTGTCATAATTGGTGCCTTTTCTCCAGGTTCTGCCCATCTTCTTTGTGGGCTCTGCAGTTACATATATGTTTATGTGGAAATTGACAGGGTCAGCTTTTTGAAGGAAGGAGTCAGGAAAAGAAAATATTGAACCATTATAGTTCTCAATCTTTAGGGTACATAAGTATTATCTGGAAGGCTTCTTAAACTCAGATTGCTGGATTGTACTTGAAGTTTCTGATTCTGAAGATCTGGGATGAGATCTGAGTGCATATTTAATAAGTTCTCAGGTAATGCTGATGCTGAGTGTTTGCTGGTTTAGAGACTTAAGACAGAGGTGAGGCTGACAGGAAAATTGGAAGGAAGACTTTACTTTGGGAAATGAAGATAGACTGGAAATCTAAGAAGCAATTAGGTAACAAGGTTATGGAATTTTTTTTTTTTTTTTGCTTTTTGGGGCCTCACCTGTGGCATATGGAAGTTCCCAGGCTTGGGGTCAAATCAGAGCTACAACTGCCAGCCACAGCTACAGCTACAGCATTGTGGGATCTGAGCTGTGTCTGTGATACACACTGCAGCTCATGGCAATGCCAGATACTTAATCCACTGAGTAAGGCCAGGGATCAGACCCAAATGCTCTTGGATACTGGTTGGGTTTGTTACCACTGAGCTACAGTGGGAACTCCATGGAAAAACTGGTTCTAGTTCAGGAATACCTACACTACCTGCCAAAAAGACAATATCATCAAATGTTCTTTTTTATTTTTTTTCAGAGTTTTTTTTTTTTTTTTTGCTACACCTGCAGGATGCAGAAGTTCCTGGGTCAGGGATTGAACCTGAGCCGCTGCTATGACAGCACCATTTACTTAACTCTGAGCCACACGGAAACTCCCTATTTTTTTCCCAAAGTTTTAAGTTTATGTAGTTTTGAAAGTCAAAGTAGTACCAAAACATTTATAATAAAAAAAAATCATTACCCTATCCTATCCTTCCCCATTTCTGAATTTTTGCTTTCCTGAGGCAATCACTTAATTTTTAAGTTACATCATTAGAGTTCAGCTGATGTATCTCACTGATAAACACAAAAATGCCTTTTTACTATATGCATGTTACCTATAACAAAAATTGCTAGGCATCTGAAGTACAGAAAAGGGAAAGCATAAAAATTTCTAATACGCAAATAAGTAGAATTTATTAATTTTGATTTTAACCTTACTTTCTGTCTAGTATTGTTTTTAAAATATGAGTCCCCAAGGAGTTCCCATCGTGGCTCAGTGGTTAATGAATCCGACTAAGAACCATGAGGTTGCGGGTTCGATCCCTGGCCTTGCCCAGTGGGTTAAGGATCTGGCGTTGCCGTGAGCTGTGGTGTAGGTTGCAGAGGCAGCTTGGGTCCTGCGTTGCTGTGGCTGTGGCGAAGGCCGGCAGCTACAGCTCCTGTTAGACCCCTAGCCTGGGAACCTCCATATGCCGTGGGTGCGGCTCTAGATAAAAGGCAAAAAGACAAAAAAAAAAAAATATGAATCCCCAAATATAAAAGGCTTTTTATAGCTGCAGTTTCAATTTTGGTCTCCCTGTAAGGTTTTAGTTTGTTAAACAAGAAAAAAGACATTTCAGGTGGAGAAAGTAGCTGGAGTGGGAGTTCAGAGTCAAGATAAGTATTTACAAAGATGGATCCAATGAGAGAGTTGACTTGGTATTTATTTCCTTATTTACTTCATTCATTGATTGTTCATTGTCTGTTAGGTGAATAAAACATCTTCCCTTCCAAGTAAGATCTTTAGGTCCAGTAGCTTTGATAAATATGTAAATAAAAATAATAAGACAATGATAAATGTAAGAGTACAGTTGGATATATAGGTATATAATATATGTGTATATAATGCGTATGTACATGTATTACATATAATACGTATATGTATTACATATCTATATATTTATATATTACTGTGGGAGTAGGAAATGCCAATTTAAGTTGAAAATAATTTTGGACTGGTTATGTGGGGTTGGTTGATAGAATTTAAATTTCCTCCAGTGGGAATTAAGACACCATTGTGGTTTCTAACATAAGAGAATAACTATATTAATGTCATTGTTCCTGAGTATGTAGTGGCAAGGTAATAATTACCTCCAAACTGAACATGAGGTGATTCGTGGTTCTTTTATATAGCTGTGAGAGTTATGCCTCCAGTCATGTTGATGAAGTATTTGAGTTGTTCACCATAAATAACTAGGACTGCAGTTTTAGAATGAAACGACTACTAGTTTGGGCAAGGAGGGAGGCCCAACGAACATTTCTCATAATTTGCAGCATACTGAAGCAGTATATTGTCATCACTAAACAACGATATAGTGAACTTAAACTCCAGGATAAATGGCAAGATAAATATATTAGGGAAATTTTGGTGGAAAGCAATAGCTTGGAGTTCTTTGATCAATGGAGTAACTCAGTTTTTAAACTGTAGTTGGCTGAGTCAGTGTCTCCATGAGACACTGAAAATGATTTTGTTCAGCAGTTTTGAGATGTATCATCATTGGAGAATGTTCACACATATATAAAATAGCTACATTAATATTATCCTTTAAATAAAATTAAAGCAAAATCTAAAGGAAGCTGATGTGATTATTTATAGCACAGGCTGTTCTTTTTAGTGAAACAGGTTTTATATGTGTACAGAGAAAGGCAAAGAGGAAGGCATGGGCATCCCTACATCCTTAGACTTGGTTTGAGGTTGAATTTTTGAGATCAGTCTACACTTATAAACTGTCAAGGTTAATTTCTCGACTTCAAATTAGGGTATCTGAAAGAATTTTCCTGTTTTTTGTTTTGTTGCTTGATTTGCCTCACTTTGGTTACTGTTTAGTATTTATTTGCTTTTTAAAAAAGATTTATTTATTTGAAAATTAACATTTAACTTTCAAAGATCGGGTTGAAGAGAACTTGTTCTCTGTTTAATAATATTTTTGATTGAAAATTAAAGTGATCTTAGGGGAGTTTTGTAAAACAGTATAAAGGAGAAATTAAAACCACCCTCAATGTTTTTATTAATCCTCACTGAATATCCTCATTTTATTGGGGTATATCATGGTCTGAATTCTGATGTTTAGATTTGTAAGTTCATCCAACCCATTCAAATTTGTCAAAGTTTTTTGTTGTTGTTGTTTTGTTTTGTTTTTTAAGGGCCTCACCTGCCGCATATGGAAGTTCCCAGGTTAGGGGTTGAATCAGGGTTACAGCTTCCAGCTTGCCCCAGTCACAGCAGTACGGGATCCGAGCCTCCTCTGTGACCTGTGCTGCAGCTCACAGTAATGCCAGATCCTTTGATCCACTGAGCGAGGCTAGGAATTGAACCCGCATCCTCATGGATGCTAATTGGACTCTTAACCTGCTGAACCACAACAGGAACTCTGAAGTTCTGCTTTTGTCAAATATGGGAGGTTATATAACAGACTGTTATGCTAAATTGACAGCTTCCCTTGTCTACCTTCAGAGTATAACATAAACAACATAACCTAAGTTATAACCTTACGGTGGGTGCAATAAGAAACGTGAACAGAATGCCAGAGGAACGCTAGGGCAAACTTGGGGCAAGGTTACAGGCGTCATAGAGAAGAAAGTGACATTTGAGCTGTGTCCTAAACTCTTCTGCTGTGAAATGAATAAGGACGTTCCAAATTGAAGGACTTTATGGCCGTTGTTGCTGCATGAAAGAGGAGGAATATATTTGAAAACAATGGAAGTTTGTAATGAGGCTGGTGAAATAAGCAGAGCCAGATAATGACTCTTACAGAATAGTAGAAATAATAGTTACTATCCTTGCAATTTGAAGAACTAAATGCATGTTTGAAAGTTACACATTAAACTTACTCAGAGTGATGTATAAGGGGTTTTATGACTAAGCTTTTACAGTGATGTCACTTTCTTCACTCTAAGGTTGTGCTTAAGGATCAAAATATTCATTTGACTGATCCAGGCACTTTCTCACTTGAAAATGCTTAAAACCTTTGATGACTTTAGTGCCTTTTTTCATGCCAGGGCGGTTAAAGAGTGCTGTATTGAAATGGATGTGCACCTAGGCTTTGTGTTTTCTTTATGTCTTTTACTTTTTTTTTAAAAAAATTGTTGTTTTATAAACCAACTTCCTGTTGTTTCTCTTTTTAAAGCTATGAATAAATATCCTAAGGTTTTCTTTCTTTCCTTTCTTTTGCTTTTTAGGGCCACAGGTGTGGCATGTGGACGTTCTCAGGCTAGGGGTTAATCGGAGCTGGAGCTACCGTCCTACGCCACAGCTGTAGCATTGCAGGATCCTAGCCGTGTCTGCAAACTACACCACAGCTCATGGCAACACTGGATCCTTAACCCACTGAGCTGGGCCAGGAATTGAACTCGCATCTTCATGGATACTGGTTGGGTTTGTTACCACTGAGCCACAACAGCAACTCCCTAAGTTCATTTTTATATGCTTAATCATGTAAGTTGCTTTCAGTGGATATTTTTGTTTTGGTTTTTGGTTTAGTTAATAGAATGTAATTTCTGGTTTATTCATATAACATCACTGTGATAATGATAATGCTACACTTCCTCATTTGGTTAATTCAGATAATATTTAAATGTAGAAAATAGCTGTTGAGACACAGTTGATTTTAATTTTCTGTTAAAACTTGTCTTTCAGAAACAACATAGTATTTAGTGTAATAATAGCCTGTTTTGGATTATGGCACACAACTGCAAGTTGAAATGTAAAATTACTGTCAGTTTCATACCTGACTTTTAAAATATAGTACCTCACTTGCTCTTGTAATAGGTTACTTTGGAGGGTGTCCTAGAATTATGTAGGTTGGTGTGGAATTTTTCATGCACGATAGAATATTATATAGTAATCAGAAAACATACTGTTTGTTTTCGTGATAAAATCTCAAAGATTTTCTTAAAAGATTACATCAAAGTATAATTTGAATGCATCATGTTTTTATTAAGTTACGGATTTATCCTAAATTATAGATAAATGGGTAGTAAAAAAAAATCCTCTATTGGTAAATGCAGAAGTTTAGTTTTAGAAAAACTTTTAGAATATATACAGCTTTTTATTTACCATATACATAGCTGTAGAGTGAAAATGAAAATAATTATAAAAAATTTATTTTATTTCTAGCATGTTTTTGTGATTTCTTTTTTTCCCCTTATATAAATGAGGTAGAGGGAAATAGATCAGTTTAAAAGGAAAAATCGTGGATGCTAGTCGGGTTCATTAACCTCTGAGCCACGATAGGAACTCCCAAAGGAAAAATCAAAGTATATTCTTGAATTCTGTACATTATTATCTTCCTTTTTTTTTTCTATTTTCTTGTTAATTATTAAACAGAAGTGAATTGGTTTTGTTGCTTAAAATTTTAATGGTTAAGTATTTGGTGGAAAAAGGATTTTAAAAAATGCTTTTTGAATTTTGTCTTTTATCAGCTATGTAAATTGTTTCTGTTCCCTATGATTTGTTACATCAGTTGCATATATGCATACTTACTTCACTATATCTTTGCCATCTTTAGCCCTTAAATGTTAATTTTATTTCCTTGCTAATATCCTAGACCTCCCCCCCCAGCCAAATGGCATCAGGTTATGATAGGGAGTAGGTAAAGAGGGGATTGGCTAGTTCTTTTTCCTTAGCGGCTTTACTCGGGTTCCATTGATATACAGTGACTTGCAGGTATTAAAGTTACATACAGTTGAATGAATTTTGTGTACACCCATGAAACCATCACCACTACCAGAGTAACAGAATAGGTATCACTTCAGAAAGATTCCTTGTGCTGCCTCACTTTATTCTCCTTTATTCTCTTTACTGCACTGTCCTTTCCCCCTTGGGCCTAGGACAACACCAGGTTTTGTTGTTTTTGTCACTGTAGATCAGTTTATATTTTCTAAAACTGTGTATAAAATGGTATCATACAGTAAGTACTTGTTTTTGTTTTTTTTTTCCACTCAGTATAATTATTTTTGGGATTTATTGATGATGTAGCTGAGTAATACCTTGGAATAATACATTGTATGGCCATATCAGAATTTGTTTATCCATTCACCTCTTGTTGAACCATTTAGATTGTTGCCAATTTTAGTTTTACAAACAGAGCTGCTGTGAGCATGTGTGCACAGCAACTTTGTAATAACCAAAATTGTATGGACAGATGCTTTTATTTCTCTTGGATAAATAGCTAAGATTGAAATAGCTGGGTCACTGTTTTCACATTTTAGAAACTACCCTACTGTTTTCCAAAGTGATTATACCATTTTACATTAACACTAGCAGTGCTTGAGAGTTCTAGTTGCTCTGCATCCTTGCTAAATAATAATTTTTATGGTTAGGCCTTTTTAGATATTTTAGTGTGTGTGTAGGTAAAGCACACGGTGGTTGTAATTTAATTGCATTCTTTCATAACTAATGAGTTTGAAAATCTTTCCATGTGCTTATTGCAGTCCCTCTATTTTTGGATAAGTATCTGTTCAGATTTTCTGATTCCTTCTCCTTTCCCCTTTTTAAAATTGAAGTACAGTTGGTTTATAACATTTTGTTAGTTTCATCTGTACAGCAGACTGATTCAGTTTGTGTGTGTATAAATATATATATGATATACATATATATACACACGCACATACTTTTCCAGATTATTTTCCTTTACAGATTATTTTAAGATATTGAATATTATCCTCTGTATTGTACAGTAAATTCTTGTTACTTAGCTATTTTTTATCTAGTAGTGTGTATCTGTTAATCCCCTACTTCTAATTTATCCCTTCCCCACTTTGGTAACCATAAGTTTGTTTTCTATGTCTCTGAGTTTGTTTCTGTTTTGTAAATAGATGCATTTGTATTATTTTTTAGATCCCACATATAAGTGATAATATTTTCATTCTCTTAGTATGATATTCTTTAAGTCCACCCATATTGCTGAAACCAGCAATATTTCACTTCTTTTCATGGTTTAGTAATATTCCATTGTGTGCAGACTGCATCTTCTTTATCCATTCATTTGTTGATGGACATTTAGGTTGCTTCCATGTCTTGACTGTTGTAAATAGAGCTTCTGTGAACATTGGGTTGCATGTGTCTTTTCAAGTTAGAGTTTGCATCTTTTACCAGGTATATGTGGAGGAGTGGGATTGATAGATCATATGGTAACTATTTTTAGTTTCTAAGGAACTTCCATGTCATTTTACAAAGCAGCTGTAACAATTTACATACCTAGTGGGATTGCTGGATCATATGGTACTTCTATTTTTAGCTTTTAGAGGAACTTCCATACTGTTTTCCATAGTAGTTGTACGAATTTACATTTGTTTCTGTGCCTTGACTATTGTGAATAGTGCTGCATTGAACATACTGGGTGCATGTGTCTTTTTCAAGGAAAGTTTTTCTCCTTTGTTCCTTTGCTTTTTTGGTTGGATGATTTCCATTTATTTTTTGCTTGCGTACTTTTTAGTTTTTGTGAATGTAATGTTTGGTTTTGATTTGTGGTTGCCCTGTTTTTTAAGTATGTTAACTGCTTCCTAAATCTGGTAGCCTTAGCCTGATAATCTTCTTTTTTATTTAGAGAAGCCCTTTGAGTATTTCTTTTAGAATGGGTTTAGTATTGCTGTACTCTTTTAGCTTTCGTTTATTGGAGAAATTCATAAATTTTTAGAACCAACATGTCAATTCTTACAAACACCCTTCTGGTATTTTCTTTTTTTTTATTTTTTTTATTTTTGCATTATAGCTGGTTTACAGATTTCTGTCAGGTTTTCCAACTGCACCATGTGGTGACCCGATTACATGTACATATATGGATTTGTCACATGTAATTAGATATAGTTCCCCGTGCATTACAGTTGGAGCTCCTTGCTATTCCATCATTAAAGCAGTAGTTATCCCCACTTCCCCCCCCCCCCCCCCCCCCCCCCCCCCCCCCCCCC